>NCQV01070715.1:2655-13474 GCA_002740545.1 Lophocereus schottii
ACAACTCTAGTAGATGCAGTGGGTGGCCGAATAGGTTGTGTGGGTGGCCGAAGGACTCCACTACAAGGCTGTGGGACTTGCATAGAAGGCGATGGCACAAGTGTAATAGGTCGGTGTAGCTGTGGGACTTGTGTAGAAGGCGATAG
This sequence comes from Lophocereus schottii, assembly GCA_002740545.1. NCBI lineage: Eukaryota > Viridiplantae > Streptophyta > Magnoliopsida > Caryophyllales > Cactaceae > Lophocereus > Lophocereus schottii. The sequence continues at coordinate 2,802 of NCQV01070715.1, forward strand.
CACAGGTGTAATAGGTCGATGTGGCTGTGGGACTTGCGTAGAAGACGACAGCACAGGTGGTTGCCGCACTAGGGGTTCTAGGGGTTCTAACAATTTCAAGGAAGGAGGTTGTGTAGGTGGGTTCATATCAAGCTCCACTGCTGGTTGTGCTGTTGCGGATGATTTGGTAACCAGTACTTTGAGTGTTCTTTTGCTCTTACAGCTCATCCTTTGCGCTTAACTTTATACTCAATACTTGACAACAAAAGTTGCAAAGACATTTACCTGGATCAATGACATAAGATACCGTTGCAATAGTTGCTTAAACCAAATCAATTGATAACTACGTATGTACGTTCAAGTCATTAACTATATGTATAATAACAAGTCACAGAAACAGATGTAATACAACCTGATGTAACATAATAACAAATCATCAACTATATACGTATGGAAACATAAAAGACAGATAAGTAATCCAATAACAAAATAGCAAAAAGATAACATTGTTTGATACCAAAATAATGCTTGACACACAATGATCATGTACTACATATGTACATTCAAGTCATTAACTATATATATAATAACAAGTCACAGAAATAGATGTAATATGACCTAATGTAACATAATAACAAGTCATTAACTATATACGTATAGAAATATAAAAGATAGATAAGTAATCCAATAACAAAATAGCAAAAAGATAAGATTGTTTGATACCAAAATAATGCTTGACACACAATGACCATATACTACATATGTACGTTCAAGTCATTGACTATATATAATAATGGCAAGTCATAGAAATAGATGTAATACGACCTGATGTAACATAATAACAGGTCATCAACTATATACGTATGGAAACATAAAATACAGATAAGTAATCCAATAACAAAATAGCAAAAAGATAACATTGTTTGATACCAAAATAATGCTTGACACACAATGATCATATACTACACACTAAAAAGCCTGCGATACATCCTCGCCCAAATGAAAAATGTCTCTGGGCTTGGTTTTAATAACATGCAACCATCCTTTTTGTTTCTCATCTTCAACATAGAAAACTTGCTTTGCTTGAGATGAGAAGACAAATGGATCATCATGTAAATATCGACTAGTATGAATGAGCTTTCCTAAAAGTTTTCAAACCCCTATTTATGTCTACCTAATCACACCAGAAAACTACAACTTTAAATGCCCTATAATAATCTAATTCATATATGTCCGTTAGTCTTTCCGTAATGCTCACGATGAACTGTTTGGAATTTGTAGCCATTAACTATGAAGCTTTTTATGCTTTTAGCTACAAGGTTTAAACCACTGGCTAAAGCTTGTCTCAACTGTCCTTCTGGCATGCTCACATCAATGTACTTCACCTATAATACCAAAAAGTTTAGTTATATAAAAGTAGTTACACAAGCAAAATATCTATACAATTTCATGGAACACATTCTTCAAGATAGAAAGATAACCTGATTTTGCAACCATCCATCTAATTCCTTAATTATCAACTCACTTCGAAGGGCTACATTCGCAGTTACTGAAGAGCATCGTTTAGAGGCTTCCCTTTCATTTAAGAATTCCCTAACAGAATTAGCAAAAGGGTTGTCCTCATTTAATTTCATCACCAAAACTGAAAACTCAATTCATGGAGCATCATGGTGCATAGCTGGTACTTACTCAATAAGTTCTTTCATATCATCTGCATGAAGCAGTACATAGCGATGTGCCTGCCTTAAGCTCTTGTCATCAAGACAAAAAGTCCTCTCCATCCTAACCACTCGACTACCAGAGTTAAACAAGTACGTACCCATGTTAATATTATAATCATCATTCCTCCTGCTCCTACAAAATATGGAGTCAACCCCTTCCAAGAAAGTTGAACCAAAGGCAATAGTCTCCTCAAGAATGTACCCTTCAGCCATGGATCCTTCAGGTTTGGGCTTTATTAGTGACATGAGATTTCAAATGAGCCAAGTACCTTTTTCAAGAAGTTTTGATAAATAATAAGATAAAATCTTAATAAAAGAGAGACGGAAAAAAAAAATTTTAAAGTATCACCTTTCAATAGGGTACATCCATCTATAATGAACAGGACCTCCAACTTTAATTTCATCTACCAAATGAATTATGAGATGGACCATGATTGTAAAAAAAGTTAGAGGAAACTCTTTTTCTAGCTCAAAGAGTAAGAATAAGCATCGATTGAACGTGCTCCAGTTCATCCACATCAAGGGTAGGTGAGCACACAAACTTGAAAAAGGAAGACAGATCAGAAAGTAGGTCAATCACTTCTATGGCATGTGATGCTCATAGAGCTACAGGAAGGATATCTTGCATTAAAACATGATTGTCATGACTCTTAAGATTTAAGAGTTTTCGCTGTTTCAAATTCACACATCTAGAGATGTTAGACCCATATTCGTCCGGAACTCTAAGCTTTTGTAGAATTTTTAGGAATCTTTCTTTCTCATCCAAAGACATCGAATAAGGAGCTAGAGGCATAAATGGATCTCGACCAGGACGAGGTTGAAGCCAAAGGTGAGGCTTTATCCCTACCTCTTCAAGCGCTTTTCTTACATTTGCATCATCTCTAGTTTTCTTATCCACATTCAAAAGGGTTCCTAATAAATTATCACACACATTCTTCTTAATGTGCACGACATCTAAATTGTGTCTTAATCGATTAACCTTTCAGTAGGGCAACTCAAAAAAAAAATGCTTCTTTTAGTCCAAAGGACATCATCAATGGTAGCATCATCATTGCCCTTATCACAATCATCCCCAATTTCACAAGTAGATGTACCCGCTTGTCGTCTTCCTCTCTCTCTTTTTTTTGTAGCCTTTTTAAACTTTCCATACACATAACCAACTCCATCTTGTTGCGCTGAAATTTCACTCCCATCTACAACAACTGGAGCATCCCTAAATTCCTCTGTACCATCAAATAAATGGCCTTGGGAACGATAAGGATGATTACAAGGTAGCCATCTTCGATGGCCTAAGTAAGAAATTTTGCCACCAAACATATATGAATGTGTGGAATCAGCACATGAAGGATATGCTTTATAGCCCTTGGTACTCCAACCGGATAACATAGCGTACGAAGGAAAATCATTGATGGTGTATCTTAGAACTGCTCGCATATTGAAGTATTCATTGCTATAAGCATCAAAAACAACACCACCATCCCACAACAATTTCAACTCATGTATTAATGGTTGCAAGTATACATCAATATTGATCCTAGGACTTAATTCTCCAAGAATAATCAATGAAAGAATAAATGATGATGGCTTCATACATACTCATGGAGGCAAATTACACAGGATTAACACTACAGGCCATGTACTGTAGGTTGTATTCATAAGACGATATAGATTAAAGCCATCACTAGCAAAGGCAAGTCTAAAATTGCAGGGATCAGAAGCAAAGCCAGGATATAAGGGATCAAAGTCCTTCTATGCAATACCATTAGCTAGATGTCTTAGCTTTCCATGTTTCATATGATCCCTATGGTGCCATCTCATTTGTTCAGCTGACTTAGGTGACATGTAAATCCTCCTCAATCTAGGGATTAGGGGAAAGTAACGCATTACCTTAGCCGGCTCTCCTATCTTAGCATTTGAACTTCCTTCATCTGTCTTACCTTCTTTGCCTTTTACTGTCTTCCACCTCGAAACACCACACACATGACAACTATCCTTTTCCAATAACTCACCCTAATATAGAATGCAATCATTAGGACAAGCATCAATCTTTTCATATCCAAGGCCCAAGTTGTTGATCATTTTCTTAGCTTCATAATAAGAGGAGGGAAACTCTATGATTTGAGGGAATGCATCTCCTAAAAGTTTCATCAACATTGCGAAAGACTCAGCTGACCAATGAAACATACATTTCATATGAAACAAGTGCATGAGAAAAGATAATTTTGAAAAGGTGGTACACCCATCATAAAGTGCCTCATTGGATGCATCCAGTAGCCTCTAATACTTCACTTTTTCTTCATCATCCAATAGAGGATCTGTTGATTCGTAAAATTATTCTGAGGAAATTTGGTCACCATAGATGTAAAAAGGTTCAACTTCTTCATCAAGTGGCTTATCAACCACATCATGAAGAATGTCATCCTCACACCTAGGCATATCAACCTCAAAAGCCGCTCTCAACAAACCTTCTATATCATCTCTACTAGTGAAATTTGGCGGGTCAATATTTATTTCTCAACTTGTGCTTCCTCCATATTTTACATGATCAAGAATGTCCCCTTTACCATGAAATATAAAATGTTTATACTCCTTATGGAAATCTTTGAATAAAATATGTTGCTCCACTTCTTCTATAGGTAACCATTTATCCACTTTACATCTCCTACGTGGACATTGAGTTCTTCCTTCTACGAAATTTTCTTAGCAAATTTAATAATTTGACGGCACCATCAAGATAATCAGGATGATCATTTGGTAATTCAATCCAACTTGAGTCCATTTCTACAAACATAAAATAATTTAGTACAATATCTTATATGCTTCATTTTATGATAATAAAACAACTAAAACAAATATTATGTAAAGAGCAACCCTAAAAATTCAAGGACAATCAGGTTACACAAGAAGGGCTAATAAGAGAAAGAACTAACATCAGGAGAATTAAAACTGAATGTGAAACAAGAAGGGCATTCTGCCTTTGGAATGATTCTCGCTTTGGGTGCAAGAAGCCCTGCGTTCAATTGGAATAGATGATGAAACAAGAGGGTTTGAAGCTACTTTGCTATTCCTAATTTTGAGAATAGCTAAGCAGACCATGTTATTATTTGTCTACATTGACGTTAGATGATCATGTCATTGCAAAGTGAATGATCAAGTCCGTTTCAACTACTTGTTTTGGCTTCGGCCTCTGCCTCGGTTGTGTACTTTCCATCCCTATCAATGTGGAATTCTTTACTTGTTTGAAAGTATCGATTTTACTAATTCGAAAGTGTTGCACGTGAAGACACCAAAGATGTGGAAAGAACATCTCTGACAAAAATTTCACATGGCCCTATTTATGATAATATTGTCAACGCCAATCCCCAAAGACATGCCTCCATTTAGGAGATCACCAGTATTGCATTAAATGTGAAGACACTAAAGATGCCAAATACACTTCTCTGAAAACTTATTTCAGAAATCAAACAAAAATTTCACATGGTCCTATCTATGATAATGTAGTCAACCCCGAGTCCCCAACCCCCAAAGACATTGCAATTTGGATGGGCAATTCATGTCAGACATTCTTTCAAGTCTTGCATTTGATTAGATAAATTCAAGAATCACATCAAAACTTACAGCTGAGGACACTTTAGCAACGATCCTAGCAAACGCACCCAATCAAGAAATCTCATAGGACCATCAGAAAAGCCAAAAAAAAAAAACAAAATAAAATGAAATGAACCCATGAAAGATTTGACTGAAGAAACTAAAACACAAACCTTAAAATACGATTTAGCAGGCATCAAAAAGATGAATCTCGGGAGAATCAGCACCAAAACACAGGCAATACATAAAGCGGGGAAGGAGAAATTAAAAGGAGAAGTGTGACTCAGAAGTTAGAACACCAAGTAAAGGACTTGATAAGACATGGGCGTCACTTCCCACAGCAGAAGAACAGTTCAAGCATAGACAACAATTCAATTTCAATTATAGCAACAGAAAGTACCCAGCAATATCTTCATTTGGAAGGATGAAAACTGCCATTGTTAACAATCCTAAACTTCGAGAAAGATTGATAGAAAACACACATGTTGTTTCAGTCTCTACTAATTTTGATATCTATTTATCACCTTGCTTCAATCTCTTGCTTCTAGTAGGCTTCAATTTCGCCAAATATGCAGGCCACGAAACATTCTACAACGAAAATTACAACAAACCCCAGTGAACAGATGAACAAATCGACACAATCTGCTTTGAACCCTCCCTGAAAGCCAAAAATTTTAAAACCAACCACAACCTCGACAAATTCCAGAAAACCAAAATGATTTAAAAAAAAAAAACCACATACCTCAAAAAATGCACAGACATGAGTTGAAGCTGAGCGATTTATTGGCCGAAAAAGAGAAATCGAGTTCCAGGAGAGATTGGGAGTTCGGATTCTGGGCGAATTTGCTCGAGAATTAGGGTCCTGGGTTGGGCGCGAATGCGAGATGTGGGAGATGGGTTTTGTGTGCGTGCAAGGATAATACGGTTCAATTCTCTGGGCGCAGCTTCGAAATATTGAAGAGGCAGGTTAATTAATTTTTGAGATTATTTAAGACTTAATATTTTTATCATATATGACATAGCTTTTGGTTGGCGGATTTTTAAAATTTGGGCGCGGGTTCCTACATTACTTATCTCGACCCTTTTAATAGACCCAGTATTTCTGGACCATAAAAAGGGTCGAGATTTCTCAATTTCATAAAAATTAGCATCGACCCAAACGATAAGGGTCGGCACATAGGGGTTGAAATTTGGGCCGATTTCTAGTAGTGACCTGGTCACCTGCTAAGCACTCTCAATCAGAGTATCATTTTTTAGAACTCAAACTTATCACATCAGCAAAATTTCATATTTCTGAAACTTACCTATCATCACTTCTCTAACTTATGAAACTCCAATTTTAATAACCTAATAAAAAAATTTATCATGAATCCACTTTATAACACATAATTTATTTTTTTAATCATATAAAAATTATAAATTAACTCAAAAAAATAAAAATAAATAATAAAAAAATTCAAAAGTTACATGTGTAGAGAAATACCACAGATTTCCTCCACGCATGCTCCCATTTCTTTCATGGCTGCGAGCTGAGAACTCCCACGGGACACGCGGGGCCCATTGGCCCCCACGCGTTGGGAGTGCTCTAGTTTTCCCAAGCACTAAAGTGGGGCATCTCCCTGTTGTATGGCATGTCAAATCAGTACAGCTGCTCCTCCTATTTCACACTCTCGCTCTCGCTGCTCTTCCCTTTCCTACACCCAAAACACCTCTCCTGCTTCACCTACAGCGTCCATTTCATCTCTATTTCTCCACATCATTGACATGCAAATTCAGGAAAAAGTAGTACTTGGAAATTTGATCTACAGACGAGATTGAATTACCAACGAAAGAGAGAAAGAAATGTCTGACAACAGCAAACGAGCGTTCCTGACCGACGGGCTGTCAAACCGAACCTCAATTTTCGGGTTGAGGTTGTGGGTGGTGCTAGGAATCGGCGTTGAAGCCGCAATTGTCCTCATTCTCTTCCATCTTTCTCTTCTTTGCTTCACCTTAAGGCGAAACCTCAGAAGAATGAAAAACGCCCAAAAAACGACCCCCATCGTCATCAACAAGCCCACAATCCCAAACGTCTCCGAAGAAATCACCGAAATCCGTCTCGACAATCTGAGGGCTGACCAAAAGGCAGGGGCACCCGAGCCGGTTCCTGAGTCGGGTGGTAAACGGGGCGGAGCGTAGATTTGTGGTGTGGCCCCAAAACAACGACGTGCCATGTGGGCAACAGCAGAGGATTCACATAGAGATCGGGAAAGACCACCGGATATCGTACCCCGAACGGGTAATGGGGTCGTCCTCGCATGGGTCAGGGGAGCAAATGAGTATGGCATTGGTGGCCCTGGAGGCCTCGCACTTGGGTTGGGAAATTGGTATACTCGGAGGGAGCTCGAGGGAGCCACCAATGGCTTTGCTGACGAAAATGTGATTGGTGAGGGTGGGTATGGCATTGTTTACCGTGGGTTTCTGGATGACCACACTCAAGTTGCTGTAAAAAATCTCCTTAATAACAGGTTGATTCACTCATCTTAGAATGAAATGACTCAATTCGTGGTCTCCATTTGCTTTGTCCTTTGGTGCTAATTAGTGATTCTGAATTTGTTTATAATTGGGATACATTTGATGTGGGTACGTCATGTTGCATGTGTTGAATATTTAGCATTATTTGTAGATGCTAATGTTGATGTATTGCATTATTACTTGGTCTTCGTTGGTGGTTGGTAGTTTTTCTCACCGAGATCTTTTTAATTTCATGGTGGGCTTTAACTTCAGAGGTCAAGCGGAAAAAGAGTTCAAAGTGGAGGTAGAAGCAATTGGTCGTGTTCGCCACAAGAATTTAGTCAGACTGCTAGGTTATTGTGCTGAAGGAGCTCACAGGTACATGAAAACAAATTGCTATTAAATGTTAGGTTTATATGTTGTTGCCCTTTTTTTTTATTAATTGCGTTTTTTCAAAGATTGTATTGAGTTTGGTCATAAACTGGCCTGATGGACTGATCTCGTTGTACTAATTACTAATTGCGTGCTACATGGCTGCCATTCATTTAGGATACTTGTTTATGAGTATGTAGACAATGGGAACTTAGAACAGTGGCTTCATGGAGATGTAGGACCTTCCAGCCCTCTCACATGGGACATTCGTATGAATATTATGATTGGCACCGCAAAGGGGTAAGTATGCTTTTTGATTCTACCATCAAAGCTATACTTTGCGAGCTTCCTTTTTCCTTATCAGAAGTTAGTAGATTATTTTAGATTGACTTACCTGCACGAAGGGCTTGAGCCAAAAGTTGTTCACCGGGACATTAAGTCAAGCAACATAATGCTTGATAGACAATGGAATCCAAAAATATCTGATTTTGGCCTTGCAAAGCTGTTGGGCTCAGAGCAGAATTATGTAACCACTTGTGTTATGGGGACGTTTGGGTTAGTAAAATTCATCTGATGTAATTTTACGTGATCCTGTGCATAAATGACCAATCACAGAGCTTTGAATTTGATTGTGCCTATAGTTATGTTTCTCCGGAATATGCAAGTACTGGTATGTTAAACGAAAGAAGTGATGTTTATAGTTTTGGGATTCTTCTGATGGAGATAATTTCTGAAAGGTGCCCTGTGGATTATAGCCGCCCTCCTGCTGAGGTTAGCATCTATGTTTGGCCCTTGGATTTAGGATGCTTTTCTGAGTTATTCTTCTTTTTGTAAGCCCTGTTCTCGATTTTTGTAATTCTGAATCCAATTAAATGATCAGCCATAGAGTGTCCCTCACCCTTCATGCTTTTTGCTGCTAAACATTCAGGTGAACCTAGTCGATTGGGTCAAACAGATGGTTTCAAACCGGAATGCCGAAGGCGTGCTGGATGCTAAATTACCGGAGAAGCCTTCTTCAAGGGCTCTGAAGCGTGTTTTATTGGTAGCTTTACGCTGTGTAGACCCAAATTCTCAGAAGCGGCCGAAGATGGGTCATGTAGTACATATGCTGGAAGCTGAACAGCTCCCATTGCGAGAACTAAGCTCTCATCTTACCCCTTTTCTGATTTTTCAATTGGATCTGTGTAGAAATGTTTGTTGATTTACTTGGAAGTACAATTTACCTGAGGGATAAGCCCTTGTTCAGATGTGCAGTACTCCCCAGCCCCACTTCTCCCTCCCCCTTGGACCTCCGTTTGGTAAAGGTAAAGAATCTACCATGTCAATGCACTCTGCCAAGAACTCTGCACTGTGCTCAAAGGGCGAAGTATTTTTTTTTTAAAACCCAAGCTCGTTTTCCTCCATTGTGAGCGGGCAGGATCAGAGACCACTCAACACAGTCGAAACATTATGTGGTCGCTCGTATTTTGATATTAATTCATTCATATAGCTGAAAATGCCTGGATGTTTTTGACTCAGGACTGTAGAATTGGACAGGAGAATGGACATTCTCCTCATAGCAGTGCCAACAACAGGCTGATGGGGGCAATTGAATTGGGAGACAGGAGCGGTAAGAAAGTGGCACAAACATCCCTAGGTTGGCATGGCGAAAGCCAGAGATCGTAGAAGAGAACTAACTTTGCTTGCAGAGGTTTGTACAGATAATGGTTAAAAGGGCATGGCTGCAAGCTGTTTTATTCCATTTGCATCACCCCATTCATCTGTCTTGTATATTTGTGGAGTGCGAGCAGAAGTTACCAATGATACATTTTTTAGGAAAAATTGTTCAGGTAGTAGTACTGTGTGTACATGTCCCAGCCTCCCAGGCCATAGGCTTGTTTTCTGCAGATTCATGTGGAACTAATGTGATAAAGTCTTGCTTGGTCCGTTTGCTTCAATTCTTCATCTTTGAAACCCTTGTGTTGCTACATGGTCGGGTGCAATATCACTTATCAAGCTTTCTCTTGTAGGCATTTTGAAACTTCGTGCAATGTTAGGTGATGGGAGTTTCTTTTCGGCCTATATAGATGAACATTCTATTTTGTATGGATACAGGAGGAATGCGTCACTTGACGAACATTCTACATCATGGATGTCTGCTAGCCCAACCGATGCAATGCAATTAAAGCCGAATCCACAACCCAACATATTTACTGCATTAACGAATTTACCCCCTGTTCCTGGGCCATGGGTTACCTGTGATTTCTATTTTAGTTTTAGGATAGAAACAAAGAGATTTCAGCAAGGGAATTTTTTTTTTTTTTTTTTTTTTTTTTTTTTTTTTTTGGGTACATAAATTCTTTTAGGATAGAAACTGCAAAGTATGTTGTAGAGCTACAAGCCTACAAATTAAACCAATATTTTGATTTATAAATAAGATTTATAGTATATGCAAGTACGGGTTGATTCCCAGAGGAAATATTAAATATTACAATAATATGGAAGTTCAAATCTAATTAAGTTTACTATAATATTTTTTAC
>NCQV01070722.1:6744-23721 GCA_002740545.1 Lophocereus schottii
AATGGAGGTGAAACTCAATGTTTAGGTGACTAAGTTCCCAAGAACTTATAGGAAAACCTTAGTGAGGGCTCAACAACAGCCCTTGAAGTATCGAGTAATGTTGAGCATCCAGACTATTATAAGAATTAGGTGACTAATTTGATGAAGAGAATCCCTCATGTACCCTGAAAGCACCTAAACATAGTAAGTTGGCTTATAAGGTAGCTTAATGCAACCCTAATGTTTATGATGGATAGTCTGATGCTATAGAAGTTGAAGAATGGATTAAGGGAATGGAGAAAATATTTATGCTTGTTAAGGTACCCAAGGAGAAGAGGTTGAGCATATGGACCTTTTATTTATCTGATGAAGCAAATATATGGTGAAATACTATAAAGATAAGTTACAAGTATATGAGCTTACGTGGGCTAAGTTTCTTGAGGACTATCTAATCACAGGTCAATAACAGAAGGAGGAGGGATTTACAAAATTGAGGATGAGTTATAATATGTATGTGATGCAATATGCTAGTAAGTTCACCAAGTTATCGAGGTTTATCCCCAACATTATGGCTTATGAAAAGATGAAGATAAGAAGATTAAAGGAAGTTTGGCTTTTTAAATTTGAAATCAATTGTCGAGTCAACCATTTTAAATCTATCATGAGTTATAAGAACGAGCTGTTGAAGTGGGGTGAGCAAAGAATTAACTGAGGGCTTTGAATCTAGGCAACTAAAAAAGGAAGTGAAATGTCTCTCCAAGTGAGAGTGTAGCCTAGAAGAAACTTACCGTTGGCCTTGTTAAAAGTCGACTATCAGCTTCAACTAAACCTTGTGAGAAGTGTGCTTGCATAAATTACAACATGCCATGGCTGATGCCTAGTAGGTACTAATAAATGCATATGGTGTGACAGCCTTGACCATTCAATTGCTACTTGCCTAAGAAGACAAAAGATATTCTCAAAATGACCTATAGGACTAGATATAGTTACTATGCATTTACGATGATGCCTTTTGGACTTACGAATGCCTCTACTGCAATCATGGATCTCATAAATAGGGACATTCTGATATACTCTAAGGACAACAGGGATCATGCCAATCATTTAAGGACTTTGTTACAAGCCTTAAAGGAGTACTAACTATATGCTAAATTGAAAAAGTGTGAGTTTTAGTTGGCTAAAGTGGCATCTTTGGGACATGTAGTTTCCAAAAAGGGGATTAAAGTTGACCCTCAAAAGATAAAAGTGGTTACTAAATGGCCCAGGCTAACCAATGTTACAGAAGTAAGGAGTTTTCTAGGCTTAGCTGGATACCATAGGAGATTCATAAAGGATTTATCAAAGATAGCATCCAGACTGACCAATCTACTAAAGAAAACTACTAAGTTTGACTAGTTAAACAAATGTGAGGAGGTAGTTCAAGAATTCAAGAGGCTCTTGACCACGGGTCCTGTCCTTACTTTGCAGGTACAGGGTAAAGGGTACACAATTTATAGTGATGCCTATAAAAATGGGTTAGTAATAAGTCATATTTTATGTGCAATTCTGCTCTCACTGTGTCTATCCTTAAAGTCTTTGAGATGTATTTTTAAGAGAAAATAATGCATAATTTTATGACTTTTAGGTGAGAAGAAATATGAATTTGAGTACAAACGTTACAAAGTTGATCCATTTTCTTTGAGCCAAAAATTGTAGCTCAGCAGCAACTAGAGAACAGGGAAAAAAAGGACTACTGTGTGCCGCGGCCCAAGAGAGCCTCAAGTTCTCTTCTCTCTTTCTCTTCTCCACCCGTGGGCCTGTTCTGTGTGTTGCGGCCTAGCTTGAGGAGCCCGCCATCAGTTAGCAACACATAGCCTCACTACTTCACCTCCTAATCGCCGCTTGAGCCTGTTTCATGCCACTCATGGCCCGTTCATGCCTCCACCAGCTCTCCAACACCCCCTCAGGCGGCCCATCTTCTAGTCCGGTTAGTTGACCAACCTATCGAGCATCTCAGCTCTCTCTCACTAGCTCCATGTGGGCTTGATCACAGCCCACCAGATCACAACCCAATAGCTCGTTAGCTCCTTCTGATGCTCCTAGTGCCTACTTTCACACTGTGGGCCTGCTCTCACTAATTTCTTTTTGGGTTATTTTTGTCTCTTACATTGCCAATTTCGAGTTTATTTTTGAAATTAACCTATTTATGCATCTTAATACTATTGTTTATTAAATATTGATTACAGTAGTTTAATTTACTATCTTGACCTATTCTTGCAAGCGCACGAGTGTTGCAGTTTAGAAAGGTATCGTTCCTGTAAAGACCAATTGTACACTATTGAGTTTTGTCCAATAAAAATACTAAACAAGTAATTTTTAATTAGGTGTTTGGATGACCCTATAGTCTAATTGGAAAATTCAATCAATTTAAGACATCTAAGGATTTTTTTTACCTAGTAAAGTTGTGGATCAATACAATTTAACATGCACTTCATCCATATTGGGATATTGAAAGACGTGCAATCATATGTAGAATTTAATCTTTTCTTTTGAAATAAACTCAATCACCTAAACTAACCAATTGTCATTCTTTCAATTGTCATTGTTTAGTCTAAGTTATGGATCTTTGATGGCTAAAGTTTCTCTTAAAAAGCAATCTTTCTTAAGTATTGCTAAGTCAAGTCCTATCTTGTCGGTCAAACAACAAGTTTCAGCTTTCAGTCCTTCACTTAACTATTTAGAATTAGCAAGTTTGGCCAAAAATAACTCACAATAATCTCACACATAAGATAGAATTCAACAAATTCCATTCAAGAACAAGCACAACTGAATAAAAATTATAGATTCCAACATCAATACTTGACTAAGAACCCTTAGATTGAGAAAACTACTCACACATATTTGAAATAACAACTAAACAAAGTTTGAAAGAAGAAAACCTAGCACAATTAGAGATCCTCCAAGTCCAAAACAATCAGTACTTCTTCACAACTTTCACTTTTAAACTCAAAACTAACTAAAAAATCTAAAATTAAACTAAGAAAATGGAAACGAATAGAAAAGCTTAGAGAATAGGAGTCCTGTTTTGCTATAAACCTCCCAATCCACTGCGAAATGACTCTATTTAAAGAAGGACTCGATGAACCTCAGCCACACAATGAAGGAAAACAAACATTCGTGTGGTTATGGACTCACCATGAATCGTCCGTGGTAAGCTCTATCTCAATATTCTTTTGTTCTTTCTCCCTTCTGCAGGCATGGTGACTTGCGGGTGTCCGTCGAGGGCCAACCTACACTTATTTAGGGGTCAAATCTAGGGAAAAATGGTCCAAAAACCTACAAAACACAGAGAAGAATCATACCGATCGTAAAACAGAAAAAGGAGTGCATAATGTAGCATAAAGCATATAATTCTCTCGAAAAATGATACAAAATGACCACAAAATAGAGTGCGCTTTACGAACTTATCAAACTCTCCCATGCTTAAAGCGTTGCTTGTCCCCAAGCAATGATGAAACTGAGGCTAAAAATGAAGAACCTCATTAGGCAAACATCAATAGCAACATCAATAGCCAAATCAACCCAAAAAGTTTACCCCAAAGTGATTAAAAACTTTTACAAATAGTAGGAGAAGGAAATTTTCGAAATAAAAGTAAGAACCATCACATCAAATATTAAATCAATCATTCCAATTGACTTAAACTCTCATATTGGCATATTACAATAAGTAGAGCTAGAAGAACCAATAGAACCTCACTTTAGAGATGAGGCACACATCACTCATGTGCTTAATGTAAAATGCAGTTCTCTTAAATCTCATTCCATAGAACCAAATCAACCATAAGTTTGATAAGACTCTCTAATTCGCCACCACTACAATACAAAACACACAAGGCAATCACGATGACTTTTTAAGGGTTGTAACGGGGCAATTTGGTGAAGGTAAGGAGGGAATAAACATTTGGGATTAGTGGGCTAAAAGCGAAATACTAAGAGTATAAACCATCATCTCCTCTCTAAAACATATTCCTTAAGCCTGTACGTGTCAAAATATCAACAATATCCCCAGTGAGATCATAAGAGAAAGGGCTTAAAATATATCAAACTAATCCCAGATCCTTGTGTTTCATTTTTTTCTTTTCTTTTGTTTTTTTCTTTCTTTTTTTCATTCATCATTTTTTAAAACACCTTTGGTGTGATTTGTTGTTTTTTTTTATTTTTTTTTCTTCATCAACCATCAAAGAGGAGGGTCATGGCAAAGGAAACTATGGACTTTTCAACACTTTTCTAGAAACTAGCAAAACGTAACCCAATTGACTTGAAGGGAAAATACAACATGAATCTCTTATCACATCTGACCAAACCACAATATCTATAAAAGCTTTTATCCACAAACTACTCCCAATCAACTATGAAACTGTATAACCTTGGCTAAAAGGGTAAGACATGTGTGTAACCACGGATGATAATATAGGTGCTCAAACATGGTAAAGGTTCAAAAGGGTAGCAAGGGATAAATCATTCATATAAGGGTGGCTATTTGCTCAATGTAGCTCATGAAGTCAAAGAATGCTTCAATCATGCTGTTTAAGTATGCATGCTAAATTTGATCTTGAATAAGAGTCAAAGCAAGTTCTAGAGACTTCAAATCTAAGAAGAGTCATGCATGAAAGGAAATATGAGACTAAAATGATGAATTAGTCTATTCATGCTGAAAATCTCACATGACAAAGCTCATCTAGCTCATTGAATTTCATATCCCAAGTATTCATGCCAAGAATCATTAAGTAATCAATTTCCATCCAACGTGATGGTTAAAACATGAACCACAATTCAAAAACTCATAAACAAGCATTTTATTCACAATGAGCCTAAGAAAAACGGTCAAAATAGGCGAAATAAAGCCACTTAGTCCAAAGACTCATCATCGGATGATATATAGGCTCATTTTTTTTTGGGGCTTTTGCTTTTTTTTGTTTTTTGTTTTTTGGTCAGCCTAAAATGCAATTAAAGACAAAAATAATATCAAAACAAAACTAAACTGAAGAAATAAATGTAAAAAAACTAAATGATTAGCTAAAAATGCAAACTAAACCTAAATGCATGACCTAAAAATGCAAAGTTTCATACATCCACAATACACATATATACACAAACACATAACAACTACAACAACTCCTCTATGCTTGGACAAAGTATTATCCTCAATGCAAGCACATAAAAAGCATAAGACACTAAAAAGGAGGGGGAGGCGGATCAGATAGGTGGTGTAATACGGATAGGTAAAAAGCTTGAAAAATCCAACTAAAAGAAAATGAGTAGAAAAATGCTAGAAAATGAAAAATTTGCGAAAAGAGAAGTAAGCGGTGAAGAAATATGGAAGAAAAATGAAAGATGGAAGAGTAGAAAGTGAAAAATGGAGTTTTGAAGGTTGTGGGTGCAGAGAGGGGAAAAATGGGAGAGAAATAAGGATTGAAAATGAAAAATAAAGGGAGATTTGGGATAAAGTGAAGAAGGTAAGTGACAAGGGAAGAAATTTGATGGTTTTTGGTGAAGAATTGAAGGTTTGAAGTGAAGTGGTTATGGAGCTTTTAGGGAGAGAATGAAGTGTTTAGAGAGAGAGTGGATCAAGTTTTGAGGAACAAGATGAGAAGTTTGGGGTCAAAGGGCCATGAAAACCCTTAACTGTGAACACGAGGCTCACCTCGAACCGTGATGGTAGCCATGGACCATCTGCGATCGGCTCTGGTCCCTATCCTTTTTCCTTTTTTTGTGTCTTTTGTTTTCTTTTTTAGAGCTTTCACGAACTGTGGGTAAGGTCCATGAGGTGCCCATGGAGGTTCTAAAAACCTCTTATTATTCGCGTTTTCTACTTTTTTATTTTTATTTTCTTTTTTTATTGTTTTATTGATTTTTTAGTGGAGGTGCTAAATAACAAAAGCATAAGATACAATAAAAATGAACATAAAAAGGGAAAAGGAAAACAAACACTTGGGTTGTCTCCCAAGAAGCACTCGTTTAAGGTCAGAAGCTCGACCTTTCTTTTATTCTGCCTCGGGTTCAATGAAAGTGTTGGTATTGGACTCCCCCATAACATATGTTCCGTTTTTATCGCGAACCACAAAATTGAAGTCTTTCAGCTGAAGGTACTACATCAAATACTCAGGTTGGAGGTCCTTCTTCATCATCAGATCACACCAAAGTGTACAATTAGCATACAAAGCAAATCGACATATTGCTCCATCAGATGGGCCAATGTCTTCGTACTCAATCCCAAGATCAAAATCAAAATCAACTCCTTCCATAGGAGGTAAAGAAAGAGCTAATTGAGCGAACCTATAGTAGTCACTCACGGAAGACTCATTAGAAGCATGAGTCTCAACCTTGGGTATGCTAGGTGGCGTAGGAGCAGAAAACTCCACCTTAACATAACCCTGTTTAGGATCCTCAGTTGAAATCCAAACAAAATCAGAAGGGCCAAAACAACCCCAATCATTCTCCATCTCATTTTCAGGAGAAAGGGGAACTACATCAAGGAGGAAGTTTTATCTTCGATGAAACAAAATGCAGCATACCGCAGTTCAAATGTTATCCACCCCCCTTTACATCAATTGCGCAGCCTGAAGTAGCCAAAAAGGATCTCCCAAGAATAATTTAGGCATCGTCAGTCTCATTCATATCGGTAATGATAAAATGTTCAAGCACCCATAAATGTCCTATTTTCATGGGCACATCTTCTAACATACCCAAAGGTCGTGTTTCGGAACCATCCGCTAATGGGAGTGAAAAGGGTGTTGGTTGCGATGGTCCTAAATAAAGCTTCTGGAACATAGAGTAGGGCATCAAACTGGCAGTTGCACTAAGGTTGCATAGGGCTCTATCAATCTTCACTTTTCCTACTACACAAGGGACAGACAAGCTCCCTGGGTCTGGAGGCTCACGGGGAAAGACTTTGGGGAACTCGAGACTGCCTTTTTCCCTAAACGTTATGGGTTCACCCTCATCATTTTTCTCCTTATTCTCAGCCATGCTCACCTCTCTACCCTCCTCAAGTATCATGTCCTTAGAATCCTATGCCCTTTCTTTCAAGGTAACACAGTTATGGTGCTCACAGGGGTTAGACTTGGGTTTACTAGGCAGTCTACCTGGGGGTGTAGATGAAGAGGTAGCTTGTTGAGCAATTTGAGCTTCCAACATGTTATTGTGAGTAGTAAACACATCAACCTTAGAGGCTAATTACTTAATGTACTCATCTTGCTTTTGTTGCGCCAAAAGCTTATTCTCTATCATAGTCCCTAAGTAGGATTTTTGAGGTGCTTGTTGAGGATAGGATGGTCTTCGAAATCCTGGGGGGGTGGTCTCAAATTCATTTGAGGCACGAGTGGGCATTAGACCTATAGGAGAAATACGGGTGATACCTCCAGCTTGGATTATATGTGCTAGAGAAAGGATCATTTATTGATCTAAGGTTATAGTTGTTCACATAGTTAACTTGGACACTTAATATTGGGCAAAAGGACTACCCACTTATCAATGCACAGTCAAATGATCAACTGACCCACATATACCACATAATGGGGAAGGGGTACTTAAACTGATAGAATTAGCATTCAAGCGCTCTAATTTTTGAAACACAGCATCAACTTTAGAAGAAAGCATAGAAATGGCATCTAATTCCAACTTACCTCCAACCCGCTGAGGTTAGGTTCTATCATACAACCATTAGAAATTGGTAAGATAAAAGGGAGGGGGATTGTTAGATTAGATATAATAAATAAAATAACATAAATAAAAAAGCTAGATTAGATTATATTAGATTAGAAAAGGAATAGGAAAAATAGTTATATTAGAAGGGAATAGGGGATAACAAAAATAAAATAGTTAAATTAAAAGGGATCGGGAAAAGAAAAAAAATAACTAAAATAAAAGGGAAGGAGATATAGAAACCAATAAATAAATAATAAAATTGTTAGATTAGCGGGAAGGGGGAACTGAAATAAAAGGGATGGGGATAGAGAAACAAATAAATAAATAAATAAAATTCGTCCGTGGCAACGGGCGCCAAGAACTTGATGTGGATTTTGTGTTTAGTTTTAAAATCCTTTTTACTTGCAAGTGCACAAGGTTAATTGTAGACTAATGACTGTAGGGTGTCGATCCCACGATGAACAATATTGATTTTTAATTTCAACTCTTCCAATTATAAAGAATAAGTTGAATGAGGAGTGTAATTATCAATATGATTAAAGAAGCAAAAAGAAGAGTAAAAGTGTCCAGTACAGAGAAATTAGATGAGAGAATGTTCTAGAATTTCGGATTTCACCTTTGACGCAAATATTGAATTGCTAATTCAAATGGGGATTTGATTTGTCTCTTTGACAACCTACGTTGCAAGCATTAAGTTACAAATTGAAAAGATGAATTATGATTATCAAATAAAATTATTTATCTAGTGGTTTAGCATGAATTATTCTTTTAGATATAACTCATCTAATTTCTAACATAAATTATTCAATTTTAACAATTATAATTTTAAGTCTATTTGCATAATGTCATATTAGCCTACATGGTCTAATATTCATTTGATATAACAAATTAAACTATTGTAATCAACATGATTAAACAACAGTATTAGAATGTATAAGTAGGTTAAGATCAAGTTTGCACTCAAAATTATACAATCAAAGAGACAAAAATTACCCCAAAAGAAATTAGCAAAAATAATATTATTATCAAGGGTCCATCTTATTCCTAGAAATGAGTAGTTTAGCTAACCACAGTTAGTGAAAACACAATGATAATTGGTATATTTCACTACCAATGTCCAAAATTTTGTACTCAATTACAAACTAATGAAGTAAACACTCTCAAATTTAACTCACAAATGAGATGAAAAGAGAAGAGAAAAATAGCCGACAAAACTTATTTTCTTCTAAACCCCTCAACCCAAATGGTTTAGTCTTATAAAATACTCAACTCTCTAAACAAAATAGAAGATGGAAGGTAGAATGCTTGGATGAATGGATGAGTGCGTGGATGCTCCAAGCCATGACCCCCTACTTATAGTGCAACATCAACCCCTCTTGATGCCCAAAAATTAATGATAATTAATTTCAATTAATTAGTGGTTGTCACAATGCATAAGAGAAGGCTAGTCTTATGCTAACAATTAATTTTTGATTAATTGCATTTGACTAGGGTAACAATTAGCCATGTGGAAATAAGAAAAGGAGTGGGCTGCTGTCTGATGGGGTGGCTGCTAGCTAGGCCGCTTGGCAGGCCCACACATGTGGGGGAAAGAGAGAGCGGAAGAGTGAGGGAGATGGTGGACTGGCTGGGCCTTACTGTGCCTGGGCTGCTGCTGGAGAATGGACAGGCCTAAGCACTGGGGAGAAAATGTGGGAGAGAAGAGGAGCTGTTGGGCTACTGGGGGTTCTCTTAGGCATCGAACTGCGCCGCTGAAAATAGGCCCAGACGAAGGGAGAGGTAGTAGGGAGAGAGAGAGAGGAGCTATGAGCCTGGGAGACTTATTTGGTGGGCCATAAGCTATAGTGAACCGGCCCAAACGAGAGCAAGGGAAAGGGAGAGTGGCTGGGAGCTATTCGGGCGGGGCATGTGGTACTGGGCCACGAACTGGGTTGCCAAAATTGGCCCACACGATCCTTTACTCTTTCTTTTCTTTTTCTTGTCTCTTGGGCTTGCACTCTAGGCATTGCACTTGTAAAAAATCCAAGTAAAATTGAACAACTCCTCCCAAATTCTTTTATTTTATTTTTACCTGAAAATCATATAAAATATGTATTATTTACTCAAAAAATATATTTCAAAGGCTTAAAAGTAGGTAAAATAAAGGAGAAAATTATATATAAAAATGAATTATCACATGCCTTCCACAAGATTGTATGCTTCATCTTCAGTTTCTTGTCATAAGAGCACCTCATGCCACCGCATCAGTAGTAGATCTTAATGGATAAGTGACTCCATCATAAAATGTATGCACGAATCATCTACCTTTAAAGACCATGGTGAGGGCATAATCATGAAAGGTCCTTACATCACTCCCAAGTTTCATAGAGCATCTCATCTTCCTTTTGAGAGAAGGTAGTGATTTGGTTCCGCAGGCTTGGTATCTTACTCAAAGGATAACACTTCACTAGAAAACCTTTTGTAAGCTTGTCCATAGCACCCCAAATGCACATAACCCAGTGTTTTCATTCTCTCCATTAATTCCACCAATTAGAAGTAATAACCCAATGATAAGGTTGTTAGCACCATCCCAAAAGAACAAGGCTTCGCTTATAACAGTAAATATAACAAAGCTGAACATCATTTACCACCACAAGGCATACACACAATCACAAACCCTCAAAACCATGCATAAAAAGTATCCAACTATCTCAAGATTTACACTAACATATAATAACACATTGTAAAGTATACAGATCCTAACGTTAGCTTATTTCACAATACAGTGCTAAAAGCATCTTAGTACTAATACATCATTGTTCCTTTCAAATTTCCTTACTCACTTATCTCCTTCAGTCGGCCTACCAGCTTGAGAGTGATTCAGTGAGCATTTGCCTAAAACAAAATATAAAAATATTTCAGACTGTGAGCCAAAGCTCAGTACATGCATTCCTATATTGTTAAATGTTCATTTAAAAGCTGGTTGGGCCTAAATTACAATTCGTTTTAAAATAGGGAATGGGATGCACATAAAACTGTATTGCGAATTATTATTTGATAGTGAACTCCTGGTAACTATAATGATCTCTAGATAGGTATACATCTGTCAAGCTGATCGGGGGACCTGACCTAAAGCCGTGATAGTAACTGAAGGATAATACCCTATAACTGGTAGCTAATGCAGTCACTAATTATGTGATAAATCATTGACTAACTGGTGCATTGATGTAGTTACCAAAACCTTATAAATTTGATAAATATGTGCTGATTTTTAAAGATACAGGCAATGAAGGTACCTAGGACTTTTAATGAAATGCACTAAGTATGATTATGCACAAAAAGGGAAGGAAATGATAGATTAGGCCCTAATTCTATTCAAAAGTATCATTTAGCAACATCTAGTTAGCAAATGTATTTATTTTCATAGTTGAAAGTTTTAGTTAAAAAAGTAATGGCTTAGCAGGAGCTAAAATAAATAACTCGTAACTTAATTCCCTAACCTGCGCTTAACACCTAACTCCCCAGTATAGAAAGCTTAAAAGTCCCACAAACTTTTCTTTTACAAAGTAAAACATGATTCCCTCAATAGGGTTCCCAAAATTGAGCTAGAACACAAGGGTGCCAGTTTTGGTAATCCTGCGTAGTCCTAGTAAAATGACTATAATGTTTTCCACAGACCTCGGATTAAGGAATTCCAAATATATTTGAAAGATAACTCATTCATCTATCTACCCACCAAAAAGCATAATTTTTTGATGGGCCAAACAGTAGCAGTTTAATTGCAAAGTGTCCCCTATTTTCAGCCTCTTCACATCCACACTATTTTTGTTTTCCCCCTTCTTTTCATGTAATTCCCCATCTAAAATCACTCCCTAAAATCTTTTAGGAAAGCCTTGGTCCTTCTCATCACCATATAAAGCTGTGTTAATTTTACTCTATAATCATCTACATCAAATTTTCAATTCTTCTCTTTCTCAAACCCACTTAAAACACATCTATGATCATACTTATTTACATAAATGAGCAAAATGATCCCATATAACCAATTGGAAAAATCCTACAATCTAGCCCTTTTTCAAGGATCACACCAAATCATTTTTCCAAATTAAAAGACACATCAAAGATTCATTTTACATCCAAGTACACACAATGAACATTCTTGATACCAAAAGAATGCCAAACCATGCATAATCATTAAAACCCTATCTTATGGCCAACATAGACTCACCTTTCTCTCATTCAAAACCACACCAACACCACCATAGTCATTCATGATGCTAAAGGTTGCCAAAACAAATACAAAATAATCCATAAACATCACTTAAGCTTAGGCTTGCATGATCATGAACCATCTCAACTCCCATATACTCTCAAGGTTCACCAACAATTTAAACACCCAAAAATAACTCTCATTTCTATCAAAACAACATGATCAACAATCAAAAATAACAAAATAAGAATCAAAAATAACACACGAATTCAATACAATAAGATATGGCAAGGGCTACTCACTTTGATGCCTGGAAGAGGATTCAGAAAAGTGGTTGGTGAGGGTGGGGGTTGAGAGGAGATGGTGGCTCAACTATTGGTGGTGGACTGGTAGGGATGGCTGCTCCGATAGGGGCTGATGGCAGCAGATAGCAGTAACCAAGGGGGAGAGGGGCTACCGTGGCTAATAAGAGAGAAGGGAGAGAGAGGTTTGTGTGATATTGTTTTTACTTGGCTAAAAATGATCTAAAAAGCTACTTAGCTGAATTTTGTCCCCCATAAAGTAGCTTTTAACTAATTACGAATTAGGTATAATAAAAGGGGATTAGCTAAATCAACAACATAACTTGTTGGGCCTTGTTTGGGCTTATATGATTTGGGCCCGTTAAGCAAAATACCCCTTTGAAATTAAATTTTTGCATAACTCAGGATAAACTATTTGGGTTATTATGAACAATAATTTAATCTTTTGAAACATTTTGTGAGGGCTGTTTACTAATTCACCCGAAATCTCATGATAAAAAAACCAAATTTTAAACTGGGTCCCAAATGAATTTTTTCCCAACGGAATGATTAAACGCGATAAATAAATACGATAAAATCTTTAGCATGAGGTAATTAAACAAATACACATGATTTAGGGTTGGACTATTATAGCCTTCGTCAAAGAGTTTCGTCCTTAAAACTTATGAACTTTACCATGTCATGCAAGGTTACCTCAAATAAATGTGGGTACTTGGCTTTTATTTCCTCTTCGGTCTCTTAAGTGGCTTCTTGGGAGGTATGGTTTGTCTAAAGCACATTGACTAGAGGTATCTGCTTGTTGCGCAGCTGCTTAATCCTGTGATCTAGTATTTGAGTAGACACTCTTTATATACTAGATACCCTGTGATCTCTACAGGTTCAGATAAGATGGAATGGTCCAAATCTAGAATATATCTCCTGAGCTGAGAGATGTGAAACACGTTATGCACGTGTTTAAGTTCTACTGGTAGATCCAGATGATAAGCTCTGAGATTCAACTTTTCAATGATTTCATAGGGCATAGTATATATTGGATTCAATTTACCTCACATTCTGAACCTCTTGATACCCTTGGTTGGTGGAACATTCAAACAAAATTTATCGCCTACTTGAAAATCCAGATGCCTTCTTCTTTTGTCGGCATAACTCTTTTGCCGGCTCTGGACAGCCTTAATGTGCTCTCGAATTCTTTTTATTTATTTCAATAGTTTTCTAAATCATTTTGGGGCCTACGATCAATGCCTCGTCCAAGTCACTCCAGCACAGCGAGTTCTACACTTTCTCCCATATAAACCCTTAAAGGGGGCCATTTTGATGGTGGATTAGTAGCTATTATTATAAGAAAACTCCACCAATGGTAAATCATCTTCTCATTTCCCATGGAACTCCAATATACAAGCTCTCAGCATGTCCTCTAGAATTTGATTCCCTCTTTCAGTTTGCCCATCTGTTTCAAGGTGATAAGAGCTGCCAAAGTTCGATTTGGTCCCAAAGGCTTTTTAAAGCGCTTGCCAAAAACGGGCTTGGAATCTTTGATCTCTATCTGATACTATGTCCAAGGGAATCATGTGTACTGGGACTATATCCTTAACATACAGCTAGGCTAGTTTTTCAACCCTCCAAGTATCCCTACTTAGCAGAAACTGGGCTGACTTGTTAAGTCGATCGACTATAACCCAAATAGCATTTTTCTTCGAAGCAGAAAGTGGTAAACCCATAATAAAGTCCATTAAGATTGAATCCCACTTCCAAGTGGCAATTTCTAGAGGTCACAGTTCAGTCAGGGGATGCTGATACTCTGCTTTAACCTTTTGGCGGGTTAGATGCTTGTCCACATATTCTTTAATCTCGTTCTTCATACTATTCCACCAGAAGTACTATCTCATATCTCTGTACATCTTGGCATATCCTGGATGCACTGAGTAGCGAGTATTGTGAGCCTCCTCCAGGATTTATTTCCTTAACTCCTTATTTTTGGGTACACACAGGCGATTCTAGGATTATAGGGCCCCCTCCTTATGTACTACAGACCCAGGAGACTTCCCTTTATCTAAATCTTACTTTGTTCTTTGGAATTCAAGATCACTTTCCTGGTTCACCTGAATTTCCTCCACTATGGAAGGCTATAAGGTAAGTGCTGATAATTGAACATTTGCTTGCTTATGGGACACTAGTTGAATTCCGAAGTCTTCAAGCTCTCTCAAGAGACTCAACTGAATAATCACCATGGCGTTTGAGCTATGTTGTTCTTTCCTACTTAGGCCATCTGCTACAACATTTGCTTTCCCTATGTGATATTGAATTTGCAAATCATAATCCTTAAGCAACTCAAGCCAATGCCATTGTCCGAAATTGAGCTCCTTTTGGGTGAAGTTATACTTCAGACTTTAATGGTCAGTATAGATCTTGCATAATGCCCCATATAAGTAATGTCTCCAAATTTTCAATGCAATGATCACAGCTGCTAATATTAGGTCATGGGTAGGGTAATTTTTCTAATAAGGATTGAGCTGTCGAGAAGCATAAGCCACTACTTTATCTTCCTGCATCAGAACACACCGCAAACCATTCTTCGACGCATCATTATAATTGGTATACTCNNNNCCTTCTACTGGTAGGGTTAGGATTGGTGTGGTACTTAATCGTTACCTTCGCACTTGAAAATCTCTCTCACATTTCTCTGCCCATATAAATTTATTCACTTTCTTCAGCAGATTGGTTAGGGGTGAAGCTATTCTGGAAACGTCCTTAAAGAACTTTCAATAATAGTCTGCTAAACATAAAAAGCTTCTAATCTCAGTGACGTTGGTAACCCTTAAGAATTCTGTGATTGCCTTCACCTTCTGGGGGTCAACTTTTGTAACTACATGTCCCAAAGATACCAATTCTTCTGGCCAAAATTCACATTTCTTTAATTTACCATAGAGCTGATGCTCCCTCAGGGTCTGTAATGCAATCCTCAAATGATCAGCATGTACCTCTTTATGCTTAGAATAAATAAGAATATCATTAGTGAACACCACTACAAACTTGTCTAAATAGGGTCTGAACACTCTGTTCATAGGATCCATGAAGGATGTGGGGGCATTAGTGAGGCCAAACAGCATCACTATAAACTCATAGTGAACGTACCTAGTCCTAAGTGCAGTCTTAAGGATGTCTTTAGGTTTAGTCCTGAGTTGATGGTATGCTGACCGCAGATCAATGCTAGAGAAGAATTTTGCTCCTTGAAATTGATCAAACAAGTCATCTATTTGGGGTGAAGGATATTTGTTTTTGATGGTGATCATATTCAACTCCCTGTAGTCAATACATAGCCTTGAGGTTTCATTTTTTTTCTTTACAAAAAATACTAGGGCATCCTATGGTGATACACTTGGTCTGATAAATCCCTTCTATAATAGCTCATCTAACTGAATCTTCAGTTCTTTAAGCTCAGTTGAGGCAATATGATATAGGATTGTAGAGATAGGTTGGACACCAGGAACTAATTCAATTCGAAAATCAATGTCCCTCTATAGGGCCAGTCCTGGTAACTCCTCGAGAAAAACATCTTCAAATTCACAAACTATAGGGATATTTTCTACTTTCTCTTCTTTTGTTTGGATGTCAACAGCATAACACCAATATCCAATACATCCCTGATATAACAGCTTACTTGCTTTCATAGCAAAAATCAAGGGACAAGATTTTTCCTCTCTCTTCCCATAAAAACATACTTCTTTCCCTTTTTTATCCTTCAAAATAACTTTAAGATCTTCATAATCAATCTTGGCCCCATAAGTGTGCAACAAATTTATTCCCAGAATGATGTCAAAATTAGACATATCAAATTGAATCAAATCCCTAGGTAAGGTGGTTCTGCCAATGATGATGGGAACAAGTTTATAGGAGATGAGGCACTCAACCATAGAATCATTGGGTAACTTAATCCTATGATTGGTTTCCATCCTCCTATCCTTAAGGTTCAATTACATGGCAGATCGGGTGTATATAAATAAATGAGTAGCACCCAAATCAAATAATACACAAAATGGCTTTGAATTTAAAAAGAGAGTTCTAGTAACTATCATACTGGAGGCAGCAGCTTCCTTCTTGCTCATTATATATGCTCATCCTACTGCTGTAGATGTTGGAGGAGGGGACCCTTGGTGAGGTGGGGCTAAGGGTTTTGATGCACCCTTGTCTACAACCTTCAACCTTCAGGGACATGCAGTGATGAGGTGTTCAGGACTTCCACACCACATGCACTTGTTGGTTTGTACTCGACATTCAGGAGTGGTGTGATTTATTCTTCTGTATTTCCCATAGGGCTTCTCTAAGCCTACAGGATGGCTCTTGGAAAGAGCGAGAGAAGCTTTATTCTAGTTCACACTCTCACTTGGAGCTCCTCGCCCGATTGCTTTTCGCTTTTGGTTGATTGGGTTCAGGGCCCTCAACTCTGTCTTCACTCACTCTACTTCAGCTGCTCGCTCATGTAACTCTTGGTAAGTCAAGATTGGTTACCTAGCTAACTAATTTTAAATGTAGAAGGACAAACCCTCTGTAAACCTCCTCATCTTAACCTTTCAGATGACACAAATTCAGGGACAAACTTGGGTAATTCTGTCAACTTACTAGCATATAGCAGCACGGTCATATTACCACTCATCTTCAGCTGCGTAAACTCTTTCTCCTTTTGGCTTTGGATGACAACTGGAAAAATTTTTCCCTCAAATCATCTAGGAATTTCTCCAGGTGAATTTAGGCCCCAGGAGCCTACCCTTAACAGTGTTCCATCAAATATCAGCTTCACCAGTCAGATAATAGGTCCCATCATTT
>NCQV01070722.1:30551-47964 GCA_002740545.1 Lophocereus schottii
AACACCTGGAATACTAGCACACGTTAATCTAAAAGAAAGCCTATGACTTTTTCCATTTCTTCACTGGGCTTAGACCATGTCTCCCGCGGGATTAAGGGATACCTATCTTTCGCTCTGTCTCCTAGTTAAATTTAAAGTCGATATTGTTTTCATGGGATCGACATCCTATACTCATTAGTCCACCATTGATCTTCTACACTTGCAAGTAAAAACAAGTTTTATAATTAAACATAAAATCTACATCAAGTTTTTGGCACCATCGTCGAGGAACAAATAGTGATTTTAATTTTATTTTCCTTTTATTCTTTTTTATATTTTTCTTGTATTCCTTGCTAATCTAACAATCTTATTTCATTTGTTTATTCTCAACTGCCATTTCTTTTATTTTTTGCAATATTTTATTTTATTTTATTCCCTATTCCCTCCTAATCTAGCAATTTTATTTCTTTCCCCCCTATTCCCTCCTAACCAAACTATTTTTCCCATTCCCTACTAATCTAATTTAACAATTTTATTTTGTTTGTTTTATTTTAGTTATTTTCTTTTTTTTTGGTTCAATCTTCCTCCTTTTTATTTCATTTGTTATCTTTTGTTATCTTTTATTTTATTTTCCCTTTTTTCCCCTTCTACTTGATATTTATGCTTTTATTTATTTTGTTTTATTTTATTTTTTTCTTCTTCATTTCCCTCTTATTTTGTCTGGTGGTTACTGTGGTGGTGATTTTATAGTGTTCTCTTGATTGTTTATGGGTATACTAATGGTAGATGTTCTTTATTCTTAGATCTTGAAGAATATATAATCCTAAAATTAAATGTTCTCTTAGTACGATAAGAGCTAAGAAATGTGAACTAATAAAAAGATAGCTGAAGAACAACCATCACCTAAGCAATGTACCGGGTATTTCACTCCTGCCACTTATGAATCACCTATAAGTACCTATATGCTCACCACAATGGCACCATTTGAGATTAAGCATTCTCTTATCAGAATGGTTCCGTCCTTTATGGGCTAGAGTATAAAAATTCTTTCAAACATGGGTGCATTTTTAGAGATATGTTGTGTTGTCTTCTTAAATAACATCTCTTGTGATGCCCTTCATTTCCATCTCTTTCCTTTCTCTTTGAAAGATAAAGCCAAAGTTTGGCTCGATACTATGACAAATATCACCACCTGGGATTAAATGCAAAAGGAATTCTTAAGAAAGTTTTTCTCTATTAGTAAACTAACTGTCTTGAGACATGCTATAACCACTTCTTCACAAAATAAAAATGAACATTTGCATGAAAGTTGGGAAAGGTTTAAATAGTTGTTGCAAAGTTTTCCTCACCATGAGGTTCTTATGTGGTAACTCATCCAAAATTTTTATTTTGACTTAGATGAGCACAATAGGCACCCGACTAATGCATTTTGTGGTTGTAGTTTCTTGTATAAAACTCCTGAAGAAGCTTGGGAATTGTTTGAATATTTAAGTGAAAATTCACACTTGCATGCTACTTCCTCGCATTCAGATTTGTCTAGGCAATTAGGAAATAAAAGGGGGATTTATGAAGTTTCACATTTAATCGACCTCTATAATAAAGTTGATGCTTTGACTGAGAAATTTGATTAATTGTTGTGCATAAACAAAGTGTCGGGTTATTGATTTTTTAGTTCCTTGACATTGGTGTCATTGATTTTTTTCGGGTCTCAGTTTTTCTGCTGAATTTTTTAGTACCTTGCGCTGTGACGTTTGGATTTTTTGCTACCTTCAGAAAACCTATTGTAATTTTTAATACCTCCCGTGCTATTTTGTTTTTCACTTTTGGCCCAAAACTCTTAGAAATTATAGAAAGACTCTCAGAATTGGATAAAATATGTAAATAAGCTATTTTTAGGGTTTCTTTTTTAGGAAATATACTTGTATTTAACAATTAAATTTCTTATAATGACTTCACTGCTACTAGTTATCATAATCTACTACTTATATCTTAGATTTTTTACTTTATGTGGTCATAGGTCCACCATGCTAGCAAGTAATTAAAATTTAAATAGAGATTTTCGACCATTACCTATACTTAATCGACGTTGGACCCTGATGTATCTCTAGCTTCCAGTTTACAGAGATTGCTAATCTCAACCACACTTTCTTTAGATTAGGCACAGCACAGATATATTTTGTTTTCTACCTCGGACCATAGTGACTAATCAAGTTCTTTATATTTTAAAGGATAGTGGGACTTTAATCAACAAATTATAATATTTAAGATATAAGGTTCAATTAAGTAACATTCCCTATTGGGAAATTTTTTTTATTGAAAGCTTGAAAGTAAAAATATTACAATGGAAAGATTTAAGAGGGACTTAAACTATTGAGATCATAAGAGATGCTTGCTAATAAAAAAATGGAGAATCCCTGCTTTTCTTTTGCTCAAGAATACTTAAATGTCCATGTCCCTTCTTTGCACTCGACCTCTCCCCTTATAGAGGAGATGGGGTTACATAGGATGCCCTAATAGCTACAGCATATACTGCTTTTACACATGGCTAGTGTACATACTACTTTTTCACATGACTACAGTAGACTGCCTTATTTTGTAGCACTGACACTTGTCAAAATAGTACAATAATGGAGCAACCACTTTTCTTAGCCTTTTAATGTAAACAAGACTAGTCATCATTATTGAGATTCTGCATGCCACCTGACACTTGTCAAAATAGTACAACAATGGAGCAACCACATTTCTTAGCCTTTTAATATAGACAGGACTAGTCATCATTATTGAGATTCTACATGCCTTCATCTCCAATGACATCTTCCAAACTATCATTGTCCAGATAATCATCAAAATCTCCATTAAATTGAAATATTTCTTCTCTTTTTCCGATAAGAATTTTTTAGCTCCAACATTACAAAGATAATCAAAGATATCTTCAGAAACTGGTCGCTCCACCTTCATGTATTCATTAAACTCATCGCCATAGCCAAAAGTATGTTTTGGCAATGGATTGATGCTTTTCCTTGTTCAATTTATGTCCAAGTTTGATGATAAATATTGTAAAAACCGATGGCTCTTGCTCAAGCTGGATCAGTAGCTAATTCTCAACATTCTGAAAACCATTCTTATCATTGATCGTTGGGATTGTCGAAATCAACAATCTGCACTAAATAATGGGCTAGTTTGGCTTTTCCATTTTTATACTCGATTATACACAATGTACATCCACAAATACGCATCTATTATGTGAAATTTTTGTTGGACCATAAGGAGATATAAGAATCCAATACATCCTTTCGAACATGCATTGCTAAAATTTAGTTAGCTTAAGAAAATTGGAAATTCCGAATCTGGGATTTTCATAAAGCAAACTACCATCCCGTATTCCTAGGCTTTAATGATTGGGTCATTTAGAGAGATTGAATTTTCCGGGAAAATAACACCACTAACGACAGACTTATCAAGAAACTAGATTTTAGTACTCTATGATTCCCAAATATCATAGGAGTAATTATGATAATAATCGGTGCAGGTTGCGTACCACTCATTAAACTATTTTGCTTGAACATGAGAACTTATTTTTGTTTGGATATCATAAGGACATCTTAGGTATTTAACTTATAACCTTAGAAAGGAAAATCTTTGGGCTATTAGGTAGGCAGAGGATAGCAGACCAAATCAGGATCTACCTTTTGTATGGAATTCCAAATTATCAGTAAGGACTTTACTAGAAGGAGAAACCCATTCTAGTAGCAGTGATATTTCATTATGGATTTCCTCCTTTTCTGGTAAGAGTTCTGCTCTGATGATCACCATTGACGAGTTTTCGAGTTAAACTATTTGCCAGAGAGTTCTTCGATCCCTATATAGGTTTAATAGAGAAGGAAAATTGGTTAAGTCATAATCGTCAGTGTAGGAGTTGCCCTTGCGCTTGCATATTTGATAAATTTTTTTTCACAAAGCTAAGTATTCCTTTGCAATCACTTTGAATAAGAGAAGTTTTTAGGGCTAAAAAGATTAAGAACTCTTCAATTCCCCTTATGATTGTAAGGATTTCTTTTCCTATTATGGGACAGTTGCATTCTGTCTTATTAAAACTTCCACTGTAATATTTGCAGAGCTTTTCCCCTTCTTTGATTTTGAGTACTGTACTCTAATAATGCTCATTGCTGACATCTGTCTCAAGGAACAAATCATTTCCTTCATTAAGTAAATTAAGAACAAGAAGATTTTTACACATCTTTTCAAAGTTTTGAATAACTTTGAGTCACTTGTGGTCTATGTCCAACTTAGTTCTTTCTTAAG
Source organism: Lophocereus schottii (assembly GCA_002740545.1). Classification (NCBI taxonomy): domain Eukaryota; kingdom Viridiplantae; phylum Streptophyta; class Magnoliopsida; order Caryophyllales; family Cactaceae; genus Lophocereus; species Lophocereus schottii. The sequence goes on from NCQV01070722.1 coordinate 34,833, forward strand.
TTTTTACCACAATGGCTTTCTCAGTTTGGCTAAATCTTTAATGAAATCTAAAGCATAGGTAAGGCATCTAAGAAACCTTTCTAACTGCTTTCTATCTTCAATCTTTTTGGGGAAAATTTTCTATTTTTTCCAAAATGTGCTTTTGTAGGATTATTTGTCCAACTTTTATCTTCAAGCCTAAGAACTCAATTTCTTGTTCACTATAAATGCACTTGTTGTTACCAAGTATAATACCATGATCAATGCATATTTGGGTGATAGCTAAGACATCATCTTTGTGTTGTTCTGTGGTTTTGGAAAAGACAAGGATATCACTGATGTAAACTAAACCATAGTGATTAAGATCTTTGAAGAGATTATCCATTTGTCTTTGGAATATTTGAGGTACATTCTTTAAACCAAATGGCATTACTATCCACTCATAATGTCCTTGAGGGGCACTAAAATCGGTTAAAGGAATGCTTTCTTCATCTATTTTTATCTGTCAGTATCCGCTTTTGCAATCCATTTTCGAGAACCAAGAGGCTCCTTAAATTCTATTGAAAAAGACCATTTTTTTAGGAATATCATAACTATCAAAGATAATATTATCATTAAGCTTTTTGTAATTGATCACCATTCTTGCTTTTCCTCTTTTTTCTTCTGTATGATTTCTTACCATGAAAGTCGGACTAATGTGAGCACTCTTACTATTCTTGATTAATCATTTATCTAGATGTCTTTTGATCTATTTATCAAATTCTTGGATGTCTTGGTGTGTATACACCATTTATTTAACTCGAATGATAGTATTGGGATGTAATAAAGTAATTTTTACAAATGTCTTATCTTTGTCCCAAAATTTTAGATGATTATCACAATAGAGTTCTTTGCATAATTTCTCTTGTTTTCCACAATCTGCTCTTTAATAGATAACTCAAGTAATGAGATTGTTAATTCTACCTCACGTTGTGCAAGCATTACCTTCTCACTACGCTGGCGGTGTAAGCCTTACTTAATTTTTCGATAGGAATGGAGGGACCATTTATTATGAATATTATTCGGTTTATGGTCAGTGTGCATGGAGAATATAATCTCTAAAAATGATTTTGAATAAACATATCATGAGAGGATTGATTAGTAGCTAATAGAACCAGTATAATGCATTGAACTCCTAATTCTATGGAGAACCCTTCTATAGCTTCATTGTCATCATAATACTATTATCAGCTATGCTTACTTATGATATAGTCTTAGCTTTTTCCCACATAAATTCTGTAAATAATGGTCTTTTTTCAAAGCATATAGAACAACCACTATCTATGTAAGCACATAATTCATATTAATTATATCTCTCCAAACATATGTTTATTGGGATATAGATGCTATTGGAATTTGTATTGGTAACCTTATAGCATATTTCCATAGTCATGTTTTTGACTAATTTATCCTCCCTGATTGGCTCACTGGCAGTTCTGGTTTTGTACCCAATGACCTTTCTATTAAGACTCATACTTCGATTAACACTGCATCTTATGCGTTCAAAACACATTCTACTTAGGTCACTAGTCATGCTAGTTGTACCATCTTTTTTAAGCTCTTCTTTAACTCATGAAGATCCTTCTCCCCATTCTGATCGCGCACTCATATTCCTTAATAATTGGGGTTCACTAACAGTTCTAGATTTTTGCATAGGGGTAGGACTTTTAAACTTTTCTGCTTCTATCATTGTTACCTTAGTCTTTAGATTTATTGTATTATCCAATTTGTAGATAATTTTCCAAAATATCCTTAGTGGGTGTCCTCCTCATTCATGTCCATACCAACCATTTTTATCTTAAGGGATAGGAAGTTATTAGCAAATTCATCTTTTAGACTCACATAATATCATGGTCGGTAATTAAATCCTGCTGACTCATTATATAAATTAGTTTTTATCCATGTGATTATTTGATTACTAAATTTAGTATGTCTAATATCACATAGCAAAGTATAAAGATCAATATCTTCGTCATAATATTATAATGGAGTTATTTGAATTTGGACACTTCCAATATGGATGTATCTATACTTTCTATCTTTGTTACACTTAAGAATATTTTTCTAATTAATGAGATTAACTTCTCCCACATCATACTCACAGTCTTTGATTTCTAGATCTCCTTCTATCATCTCACATACGTACTTACTTTTTAATTGAAAGATAGATTTTTTATAGATCATGTCTTTTTGAGTTATGGGAAAGACCAATCTCATTTAACTTCTTCGTTATCATTGTCTACCACAAACTCTTCTCCTTGAAGATCACCAAGACTAATCAAGTCACTTTTCATCATTTGAGTTGTTTCTTCATGATCACTTTCTTCATATTCATTGTCAAATATAATTTCAACAATTCCTTTGTTGTTACTTTGGGCTAGGTCTGGTGCCTCATCCTCACTAAGCTCAACATAATCTAGGCTTCCTCGGTTTCAATTAGCTTATTATTCTTCCTATTTTTGCATTTATTAGCATAATGTCCTACTTGTCCGCATGCCCAATATTTGCAGTTGTTTTGTGCTGCAAGAATAAGCTGCTTTTCTAAAAATCTTATTTTTTAGGGCTAGTTTGTGATAATGTTTTCTTTTATGTTCTCTCGCCTTTGCTTGTTAAAGCCCTTTTTCTTATACAATTTTCTTTTTTATTCTCCTTTCATGTTCTTTTCCCCGTTAGCAAGGAGAATCCCAACAAGTTAAAAACTGCTTTTTAATCGTCTTTTACTTCTTAAGATCAAGATATTGATCATTGATCGATTTTTTTAAATAAGAGATTCTTAAACCAAGGGTATCGATAATATCTGCTCTTTCAAGCCGTGCAATATATTTTTTATTAATTATGGAATTTATAGGATATAGCAATTTGTCATAGAACATGCTAAGATTAGTTTCATTATGCCCAATTTTGTAATAATATTGACTAAATTCAGTAATACAATTTTTTAGATATCTCATATCCCATAATTCTATATTATTAATCTTTCTCTACCATTCTCTTCCTTTTTGTTCAGAATCAAGTTTTGCTCGGATGAATTCGGTTTCAATTTCCTTACATAGACTTTTGAACATAGTAGTTGGCACTTTTTATCATTGTTAATGTACTTTTACCATCTTCATTTAATAAATTATACCAGTCAGCTACAATGTCAGAAAAGCTGTGCATGATGCAGATTAGGAAATTTGCAATAGTCAATGTAGTATTTAGGTTTAAGATACTATTCATCCCTCTTTTTGAGTGCTCAAATATTTTTTCTCTATTATGAGCTCCATCGATGCTTAAGATATCCATGGTTTGGCTAAGTTGGGTAAGGCCAATTTCTTCAAAGGTAAATGAAAAAATTAATTGTACATCCTGTTGGAACATACCTAGGTCTTATAAAATAAGTACTTCTTCTAGAAGGCTCTTCAAATTCTTCAAACTTAGGAATAATATTGTTAACTAAATTGGTCTCTATTTCTCCTGGGTCGAGTTATTCTCCAATCTCATTAATCTCATCTTCAACAGTCATTTTACTATTTTTTTTTCTAGTTTTCTTCTGAATTTTTCTAATATAACACATTAAGATCTTCTAATTTAATCAAATTCATCTGCTGATATATTTCTTCTTTTAATTGGACATTATTTGTCTATTCATTATCATTAGCTATCACGTCATGTTTATCATTAATTGCACTCATGATCTTGCTTAATTCTTTTGGATTTGTTCTTTTTTGAACATATTTTGTAGTTCTTCAAAAGTATACTGCTTATACGCAATCCTCTTCTTCTTTTTCTACCTTTTTAGATGATTTTTTAGCTGATTTTTCTCCTACTTCTTTTTGGGTTTTTATATCACGCAAAGGAAATAAATTTTTTATTTTCTAGATTTTGGAAATGATATTTATGCTGAAATGGAGTACTAATACTTGAAGTAGATTTTCCTCTATGCCTAACTTCATTAACTAGACAAAGGTGAATTACTAATAATTGCTTCTTAAGCTCCGTGACTTTAGTCTTACTTTTAGCTAATTCAGATTTTAATTCTAAAACCATATCAGCAATATAGTTTAATTGAAATGCTACTAAAGAAATTCCTTTTGGTGAGTGAACAATTTCTGAATAATTCGCACCAAGAAGCATTAATCACATCTAATAAGCTTAATTAGTCATTAATTATCTTAATTATTTTTGATCACGTGGCTCTGATACCAAATGAAAGAGGACCTCAAATACTACTTAATGAATGAAAATACACATGCATAAATTTTAAATTTTCAAAAGTAAGTTTTTAACGATTGAGGTTAAAATGCAAATTTTAAAAGTTTAGGGCCTTAAGAAAAATAGAGGATACCTAAAAATTCAGTCAGTAAACGTCGAGGTACTAAAATATTCACTCCAAAAACTTAGGCCCTAAAAAATTAATGTTGTGTTGGGTACCTGAGGATTAACTCCCTACAAAATGTCTAATGCCCCCTCTATGCAAGATGTGTGTTTGATTTGTGCTAGTCCTATGCATGGTTCTGTTGTTTGTCCTTATGTAGGTAAGACTGATTGTGTGACTAAACAAGTGGATGCTACCTAAGGATTTCCTCCATTCAATAATGCTTATTCTCGTACTTATAATCATGGTTAGATACACCATCCTAATTTTTTATGAAGGTCTCAAAATGTTGAGAATCTTTAAGTCCAGTCTACTAGACCTACCCCTCCTAGTTTGCAAAATTAGAGATATGCTCCTTCCTCTCATGAAGCTCCATCTGGAAGCTCTGATACAGGTAAAGTAATTTCTACTCTTGGTACCTTAACTTCTATTGTACAAAATGTTGACTATAAGGTCTAAGAAATTGAGTATAAAATGCATATTGTTAACTCTTGCTCATAATCTATAGCTAACTTAAAAACCCAACTTTGGCAACTAGCCATAGCTGTAGATAAAAGAGAAGATGGAAACTTTCAAGTCATTCCATACAGAATGCGAAAGGCTAATAATTTGAATAATTCAAAGCTGTAATGGTTCTTAAGAGTCGTAAAGAAGTAGATAATAAAGCGAGTGACAAGGAATATGATAAAGATGAAAGACTTAAGACCATTAAGAGTGACCTCAAGATTAAGAAAGAAAATGACTCATCCCCTTCCGCTATTGTGTCTAACCCCACTATTACATTTAAATCAAAGGATCCTTACCCTTAAGCTTTGGATGTACCATTCCCTTGTAAGAAAGATAAGTAAAGAGATGACATTCTAGAGACCTTTAAGAAAGTTAAGGACAATCTTACTCTTTTGGAAGCGATTAGATAGATCCCATATTCTACTAAGTCTCTTAAAGATGTGCACTTTTAAAATGAAATCTAAAGATCGATGACAAGCCTGAAAAGGTTATAAGTGAACAAAGTGAGCTTTATTTTGATATTTGATACTCCACCTAAGTTCAAAGATCTTGGTGTTCCACTATTTCATGCTATAGTGGCAAGCACAAAATTGAAAGGGCACTTTTGGATTTAGGTTCTAGCATTGGTTTGATATCCTATTATGTTTACTTGGAGTTGGGATTAGGTGAATTGAAACCTTCTAATTGTACCCTTCAGCTCGCTGATAGGTCATTGAGGACTCCTAGGGGGCAGATAGATGATGTCTTAGTTCAAATTGATAAAGGATTCTTTCCTATTGACTTTGTTATATTATTGGACATTGACCCTAGTCATGCTTCTAAGCAAATTTTGGGATGTTCCTTCCTAGCCACAACTAATGCCACTATTAACTGTGACTCAAGAGTGATGGATGTCTCAATCATGAACATGAGAGTTAGACCTAACATTTTCAAAGCATCTTCTCAACATGTGTTTGAAGATGAATGCGAATGTTTCTTTACTGATGTGATTTATGAAATGATTGAAGAAGTTTTACCTACTATTCGGAACAATGGTCCCTTGGGAACCTGTCTTTCTCATGAAGACTTCAGCTTATTTGACTTAGAAAGTACAATAGATGAGATGGATTCTACTCTTGACTGCACTCCTCATCTTAAGCCTTCCTCTTAGGTGTCCACTAATGAACTTCTTCTCCCTTTGGTAAGTTCTATTATGCCACCTTCTGTCCCCCCCAAACTTGAGTTGAAACCTCTCCCTTGTTTACTCAAGTATGTGTTTCTAGGCCCTAAAGAGACCTAACTTTTATTATATCTTTCTTTTGTCTTATCATTAACATGAAGAGTTGATTCATGTCTTGTTTGATCAAAAGGGTGCTATTGGGTGGTCGGTTGTTAATTTCAAAGGGATTAGTCTCATTGTTTGCATGCATAGAATTCACTTAGAGGGCGATACTGAACATGTTAGGCAAATGCAATGCAGACTAAATCCCCACATGAAAGAAGTGGTTCAGAAGAGATATTAAAGCTTTTAGATATATGCATTATCTTATTTCTGATAGTCATTGGATTGGTCTATTTCAAGCAGTCCTTCAGAAATCTTTCACAACTATAGTCAAAAATAATGAAGGTGTTCCTACTACACAAATCATGGGTTAGAGGGTGTGCATCAAGTATAAAAACTTGAATTCTATAGAATTATTCCCTTCCCCCCTTTATTGATCAAATTTTGAAAAAATTAGCTAGACAAAGTTTCTATTGTTTTCTAGATTGGTATTCTGGTTAAACCAGATACTTGTTTATCCTGAGGACTAGAAGAAAATGACCTTTACATGCCTTGTCGATATATTTGCGTATGGGATGATGTCTTTTGGATTTTGTAATGCGCCTTTCATATTCTAGAGATGCGTGGAGGCTATATTTTTTGACTATATTAAAATTTCATGTAAGAGTTTATGGATGACTTTTCTGTCTCCAGTTGTTGATGTGTTACTAGTTTGTCCATTGTTTTGACAAGATGTGAAGAAGTGAATCTTGCTTTGAGTTGAGAAAAGAGTCATTTCATGGTCCACAAAGGGATTGTGTTGGGTTATGAAGTGTCTAAAAAGGAAATTAAGGTTAATAATGCTAAGGTTAATCTAATTTCTAATTTGCTTATTCTTTTTTCTGTAAAGCCAGTTAGATCACTCCTTGGCCATGCTAGATTCTATAGAAGATTCATTACTTACTAATCACCTTACTAAAGATGCTCCTTTTGTGATTTATGTGTCTTATGTGAAAACTTTTGAAAAGCTTCAATCTTTATTAGTATTGGCCCCTATTGTGCAGCTTCTTGATTTTTCTTTTCCATTTAAGATTCTATATGATGCATCTGATTTTACTGTTGGAGTTGTTTTGGGTCAAAGGTTGAAGGGAATGCCTCATGTCATATACTATGCTAGTAGAACTCTAACTGATGCTCAAAAGAATTATTCTGCTACTGAGAAAGAGTTGCTCATGATAGTATTTACACTTGGTAAATTCTGTCTATACCTGTTGTGTTCAAAAGTGATTATGTTTATAGACCATGCTACATTAAAACATTTATTGGACAGGAATGACTCCATACCTAGACTCATTAGATGGATTTTGTTACTCTAAGCATTTGACATTGAAATAAAGGATAGAAGAGGTTATGAAAATTAAGTTGCAGACCACTTTTCTAGAATCTTTACTGAGTCTACTGATGATTTAGTTAGATTTTCTGACCATTTTCCTAATAAGAAACTATTTGTTGTGTCACATGCCTCTCTTCCTTGGTTTGCACACATTGTGAATTATCTTACCATTTGGAAGATTCCTCCGTATCGTCCAAACAAGATAAGGATAGGTTCTTCTCACAAGTAAGGTATTACTGTTGGGAAGACCCTTATCTTTTCAAATATTGTCTAGACCAAGTAGTGTGTAGATGTGTCCCTAGGAGTGAAAGTCATGTTATTCTGACATTTTGTCACTCTTATGCTTGTAGTGGCCATTCTGAAAGCCCTCGAATAGCTGCTAAAGTTCGATAAAGTGCATTCTTTTGGCCCACAGTATTTAGGGATGCTCACTATTTTCATCTTCCTTGTGAGTGTTGTCAGTGTATGGATGCCCTGTCTCGTCATGATATGATGTCCCTTTACCTATTCTGATTGTTGAGATATTTGATGTGTGGGGTATTAATTTCATGGGTCCCTTTCTCCCATCTTTTGGCTTTGTTTACATACTGGTTTCCATTGATTATGTGTTAAAATGGGTGAAAGCTCTAGCTATTAGGATCAATAACAATAAGATTGTGGTTAAACTTGTGAAAGAGTACATATTTTATCGATATGGGACCCCTAGAGCTCTTTTAAGTGTAGAGGTAATAGTTTTTCTCATCGGTCTTTCTAGATGTTTCTTAGAAACTATTCTATAACTCACAAAGTGGCTACCCCGTATCTCCCTCAGATTAGTGGTCAAGTTGAGGTGTCTAATTATGAGATCAAGTTCATACTTGAGAAACAGTTTGAGCCGAAAGAAAAGATTGGTTTTTGAGATTGCATGATGCTCTATGAGTCTATCTTACTATTTATAAGACTCTCATAGGGATGTCTCCTTACCTGCTTTTTTTGGGTAAGGCTTGCTACTTGCCAGTTAACTTAGAACACCACATGTTTTAGGCTATTAAAACTTCTAATTTGGCTATGAGAGCGGGTTCTAACCATGCTTTAATTAAATGAATTGGGTGAATTACGTAATGAAGCCTATGTGAATGCTAAGACTTATAAAGCCAAATCTGAAGCCTTTCGTGATAAAATGATTTGTCATAAATCATTTGATTCGAATTAAAAGGTTTAGCTTTTTAATTCTAAGCTTAAGCTATTTCCTGACAAGTTGAGATCCAGATGGGATGGTCTGTTTGTTATCTAACAAGTGTTTCACTCTGGGCTGGTCTAAATATTGGATCGCCAAGGTGGTCGAGTTCTTATTATCAATGTTCAACAGTTGAAACCTGTTGTGACTAACAACATCGAGCCTGGTTTGATGGAGTCTACTAATCAAGTAGACCTAGTTTCCTATGATTAGTGGAGGACTTTGTGTATTTAAGGCATAAAACTTAGCGCTTATTCATTGAGTTTTAAAAAGTGCAATGCACACTGAGGCGCATAAGGTCCCAAAGCATGAGGCGCAAACATCATGGATACGAGGTGCACTTCTATGTAAATTTTTTTTAAAGTATTTCATATTTTATAAAGCATATTTTGCAGAAACAAGTTAAGTTAATGCATTAAAAATGTGACTAGACATCAATATGACTACTAACACCACAAATTACCTTAAGATATATTAGCTGATCACCATGGTTCCTCAATGCACATACTTACGGTACATGTGTAGCTCACTTTTGAGCCCTCAAGGAAGGAAAAGCAGAAAAGAGGTGAAGGCAAGGCTCAGTAGAAGAAGAAAAAGGAGGAAGATTTAATCTCACATCCTTGAGGCGCACCTCATCTCCTTCAAGGTGCTAAACTGGTAGCCTCACACAAGGTGCTCCTAGGTGTGCCTCAGGTGGGTTTTTTTAAACTAAGCTTGTTGGGAGGCAATCCAATCTTTTTAGTTGAGTTTAAGTCTTTTGTTTTTGTTTTCTTTTTGGTGTGCTTGTGTTTTAGAGTGTGGTGTTTCAGTTGGTTTTTGGCTTTGTGGGTGGTGATGGTTTTAAAGGTATTAATGGAGTTGCATTGTTAGGCTTATGTGCAAATGGTTTGCTCGGGCTATTAGGTTATATTGCTCTTTTCTCCATTTCTCTCTTTTACATTGAGGGCCATGCAAGGTTTGGGGGTATGGGGAAGGCAAACTAAAAATTTTGAGGAAAATTAAAAAAAACAATAAAAATTTGGCCATGTGAATTTGACTTTGGGAAAAGCTTGAGTGCTCAGATTATGCATGTTGTACTCTTATTATGTGAATTTGATTCATGTGACCCATGCGTCCATTGGAGATCATTTTTAGTTCTAACTAGTTAAAAGTAAAACTGTTTCCTCTACTATTTGAGTTTGCGACGTAACCCCATTTTCAATATCATTATGAGTATTTAAAAAGTAAGTGAGGGCCTGCTTGACATTCAATGAGTAAATGAATAAATTGAATTAATTATGTTCTGATTCTGGTATCAATATTCAAGTTCTATCTCTATTCATATCTTTAATTACCCAAAAATATACTAAGTGCTTCTTTGAGTGTTATCTTTATTCATCTTTATTCACTCAAGAAGACATATGGAATTAATAAGCTTTTAAAAAAGTTCAAAAAAGAAAGAAAAAGACTAATAAATTGATTTGGCATTGGGGACTTAATTTTAAAGATGCTCTTATGATTTTCATTATGTGGGGTGAAATTTTGTACTTATTGTTAGTCTTATAGTTTTATTGTGTGCTTAATTTGCTTAAATCTTAGCCTATTGACTAAGTTAAAATTAGAAATTTTGATAATGAGTTGTAGTGAATTGATATGTATGATTGGAGGTGGACTTTCATAGTTGGATCATTTGATTTTCTTTCCTAATCTTGTTTACTTGATGAGTTGAATGAATATATGCATTATTGTTTTTCTTTGCTTGAGGGCAAGTAAAGTTTTGGTGTAGGGGAGTTGATAACTCATATTTTATGTGTAATTTTGCTCTCACTTAACCTATTCTTAAAGTCTTTGAGATGTATTTTCAAGAAAAAATAATATATAATTTTTATGATTTTCAGCTAAAAAAATATGAATTTGAGTAAATTGACAAAGTTATTCTGTGTTGTTCAAGCACAAAAATTCTAGCCCAGTAACAACTAGAAAAAAAAAAAAAACAAAGAGTCCAGCCCGTCTGGGCCTATATGCCATGGCCCAGGGGCGTCTCATCTTCTCCTCTCTTTCTCTTCTCCACCCGTGGGCCTATTCTGTGTCTCGCGCTCTAGCTTGAGCAGCCCGCCATTAATCAACAGCATCCAGCCTCACTGCTTCACCTCCAAGCAGCCACTTGGGCTTGTTACATGCAACTTACGGCACATTCGTGCCTCCACCTACTCTCTAACACCCCCTAACACAAACCATCTTTAAGTTCAATTGAGTGACCAGCCTGCCCTAGCATCTCAACACTCTCTCACTAGCTCTGTGTGGGCTTGTTCACGACCCACTATATCGCAGCCTAACAGCCTATCAGCTCCTTCTCATGCTCCCAGCACATGCTTTCTCACTATGGGCCTACTTTATTGTAGCTATTTGCAGCCTAATTTAGCTTCTAGCTCCTAGCAACCATGTTCCTTGTTATTGTGAGTATATTCATGATAACCTAGTCAAAGCTCATTAATCTTGATTAATTTTTAGCTAAAGACAACTTCTTCTGACACAATATACGAGCTAAGGGACTAATTGAATTAATTTTGCATTAAGTTTTATCACCAGGAGAGGTTGAATATCCATTATAAAAAGGGATTATGGTCTGGAGCAATTCACTCATCTAGGCACCTAGGCATTTCTTCATTTTTCTTGTCTTCCATCTTCTATATTTTTTTAGAGAATAGAAAGCCTTCTATATGACAACCATTTTGGTTAAGGAGTTGTGAAGAAAATAAGCTTCATTAGCTATTTTGTCTCTTTTCTTCTCACCTCATTTGTGAGTCAAATTTGAGAGTTCGCACTTAATCTATGGTTTTATGTAATTAAGTATCAAAGTTTGGACATAGAATGTGAAATACACGAATATTGAGAGTATGGCTAGACTATGATTGTCTTTTTACTAACCATGGCTGACTGAGTTGTTCTTCTAGGTATAGGATGGATCCTTGATTAATAATATTGACTACTAATTTCTCTTGGGATTATTTTTGTATCTTACATTGCATAATTTTAAGTTTGTCTTTTAAATTAATCTATTTATGCATCTTAATACTATTGTGTATTCATGATGATTACAATTGTTTAATTTGCTACCTTAGGTGAATATTAGACCTTGTAGGCTAATATGATATTATGCAATTGGGCTCAAAATTATAATTGTCAAAAATTGAATAATTTATGTTAGAAATTAGATGAGTTACATTTGAAAAGAATTATTCATGCTAACTACTAGATAAATAATATCACTCAATAATTATAACTCATTTTTTTAATCTATGGCCTTATACTTGTAGCTTAGGTTGAACAAGAGACTAATTGAACACCAATTTGACTTAGTAATTCAATATTTGTGTCATTGGTGAAACTCAGAGACCTAGGTCTTTCTCTTATTTGATTTCTCTGAATTTTCTTGACTCATTTGTTTTCTTTTGTTTCTTTAATTCATGTTGATACTTTAACTCCTGACATGAATTATTCTTTATAATTAGAAAAGTTAAACTTAGAATCTTTTTTTTTCCCTCGTGGGATCGACACCTTATACTCACTCGTCTATAATTGGTCTGTGCACTTATAAGTAAAAAGGGTTTTAAAACTAAACATAAAACCTACATCACTTAGGTTGCATGTTGACGCAAGATGATAAGGTAATTGCTTATTCCTCTAGGCAACTCAAACATTATGAAAATAACCAGCCAGCCCACGATTTAGAGTTAGCTGCAGTGGTTTTGCCATAGTAAATATAGAGGCACTACTTGTACTGAGTGCCATGTAAGATCTACACTGAGCATCAAGGTCTAAGAGATCAACCTAAGGTAATAAAAATGGTTAGAGTTGCTCAAGGATTATGATCTGCAAATTCAATGTCATCCAGCAAAGACAAATGTTGTAACAGATGCATTAAGTAGGAAGGCCCAACATAAGTACCCAACCTGCCATCGTAAAGGACCTTGATAATATGGGAATTGAGCTTGTGTCACATTGGCCAACAAATGGGTTATTACCAGCATTAGATGTATAACCTTCTACAGTGGAAGAGATTAAATCAAGCCAAAAGGATGATATTAAGTTAGAAAGACTGAGACAGAATGTCACACAGAGGAAATTCCCTGGCTTCATGATATGTGAGAATGGAACCTTGAGGTTTCAAAACTGATTGTGTGTGCCCAATAAAGAGGAATTGATAAGGAGAATTTTAGAATAAGCCTATAATACTCGTTTTTCAGTGTATCCGGGAGGAATAAAATGTAGATGGATTTGAAGCAATACTTCTAGTAGGATAACATGAAAAGGGAGATCATAAAGTATGTGAATAAATGCTTGATTTGTCAAAGGATGAAAGCTTAACATCAACATCTAGTAGGTGAATTGAGGCCTTTGGAAATTCCCACCTAGAAGTGG
>NCQV01070738.1:6682-31546 GCA_002740545.1 Lophocereus schottii
CCCACGTCAAGCTCCGTTCACTGAGCTAAAGGAAATGATGAATCAGATAAGGTCAGGACAACATCAGTATTGTCCTAGGGTGATGCAAAGTCAGGTTGAGTATAATATGCATAATAAGGACACAAATTAGTTTCATGGTCAGAAGATTTACATGACTCACACCAAAAAGGAGCGTAATAAGATCTAGCATAAAACGCACAAGGATCAAAGAATGAATATCTACAAACACGACTAACCTTCTCAAATTCAAATGAATCCTAAGTAACCCACTCTAGCGAATAACATGCATCATCAATATTTTTACCATGAAAACCCCAATACCCTAAAAGAATACGGATTTTACTATTCACACCCCCATCAACAATGTCCAAAATTTTCCATTTACCCACGAATAATCACATTGAGCACGAAAAATATTTAAACGCTTAAAATACATCCAAAATAGTTCATGCTCGAATTGGGAAAAATGGAAAATTGCCATTGTTTACTCTCAAAATTTTTGTAATTTTCATTGTTTTTGTTTTTTTAAAAGAAAAACAACATGCTTAGTGAAACCTGTTGAGAAAAACCTAATATTTGACACTAGTCCCCAGCAATGATGCTAAAACTTGATATGGCCGCAAGTGTACGGTGGCGTTGTAGCAAATCAAGGTCGATTCTATAAAGACTTGGTCAAGCTATTGGGCTAAATTTTGTCAAGATATACTAAGCGAATCCCAAAATTTGTGAAAGAAATTGATCTATGCTACTTATCTAATCTAATAGATAATCAATCAAGGAATTTAATCAAACCAAGCAATTTTCCAACACAGAAATTAATCGAGCGCCTTTTCTTTAAATGGATAATTCCAAAACTGATAATCGATTTATCAAACCCCTCTTTTCAAGACAGAATAAAATTCTTAAATCTAATCAGCTACCATTTTTCAAAGGTTTTTGATTAATGTAAGATCATTAAGAATGCGATCATCAAATTTAGGGGTTTCTTGAACAGTGAATCTTTCTCAAGATCTCACTCACTTAAGTCAAATCTTAGTTCTCCAACATCAAGTTTCACTTTTCAGTTCTTCACCAAATATCTAAATTAAGTAAGAAACTGATCAAGTTTCCTACTAGCAATTCAATGTCTAAGATTCAATAGAATGAACCCAACAAATCCAAAGCATTTGTAGACCAAAATAAGAATTGATTAATTCATAAGAATTTAACTCGATTTTGAGATTAACAATCGAAAACTTAACATAAAAAAGCAATAATCTGAAAGCATAAAAATCCAAAGAGAAAAGAAAAGATAAGGGAGAAGAATTGCTCAGCCGATGCGTACTTGATCCGTTATTCCAAACCCGATCTGGAATCCTTACAATCTTCACCTTCAACTTGCTCTCAACTCTCTCTAATCTAAATCCTAATCTAGATAGTGGATTCTGGAGAGTTGAATGGAATGGGATGTGTTCAAATAAGGTTGAGAAGTACCCCATTTATAGTAAAATTCCTAGAAGCCGAACAGCACGCACCATAATGGAACCAAAACTGCCAGGAAGTCGAAAAGTTACGAGAAAACAAACAGCCTCGTGGAAAATGAACACACCACAGGCCAGCACCACGAACAAACCTTAGTGTCCACTGGCTCAATATTCTCATATTCTTCTCTTTCTTCCACGGGCATGTCAACTCAAGGGCATTTGTGAGGAGTCAAAAGGGTGACTTTTAAGAGTCAATTCTTGATCAAAAAGGTCTCAAAACCTATAAAAGTCATCAAAGCATTATATCCAAGCATAAAATGGGATTTTTGGGGTAAAAACTAAGCATAGAACTTATAAACTGCTAAAAATGCATCAAATGACCCTAAAATGACATACACTTTAAGCACTTATCAGTTACCGGCAACAATCCCTTTAGATTTTGTTCGAAAGATGCCTGTACAATGGCTTTACAATTTCAAATGGCAATGTCAAGATCACTTGAGCAGTGGTAGTTGACCAGGGGAGGGGTACCGACACGTAAGTGGCTGTGGACTATTTGTATAGTATGGTTAATGTCATTGCCTTCTTTTATGGGTGTGTAGATTATGCTCCAGGTCGACTTTTCTATAGGATATGCATATATGTGTCGTCATCCAAGTCGTAGAATTCATGTGTTGTTACATATTAGTGTATAGTAAATGCCTTCTCTTATGGAATCTATGTTGAACATCGGTAGCATGTCTTCTTTTATATTAACCTCTTTAATTTGTAGGAGTGACCGACCATCAGTCCAGGCCGATCCATGCTGTTCTTCACTGCAGCTATGATCAAATTCCCTTACGATTGGAATCTGTGCTGGGACATGCATCGTTGAAGGAAGCTTGCACCTTAGGTTGCGCAACCTATGACGGGTGATACCATCGTATTCATGCCATGTTCATACCAAGAAATCTATAAAACACTGTAATGTTAAGTTATCGATGGGAATAAAGTGCATACGCTCAACTCAACCAAAGTTGGGCATAGGGGCCGAACCATCCGTTGTATGCTTATTACAAAAGGTGTTGGAGGGCATGGGCATTGCGCTGAGAAATCGAATACACGAGCAATTCAGTTGTCTCACAAAGTGTCTAATTTCTAACAATAAGATGTGTTCGATATTAAATATGCATAGAACTTGATATATTGTGAAGGGAAGATGACAAGTTAATAAATTGAAATCGTAATCATCGCATGAAAGGGGAACATGATGGTCTTATTTATTGCATTTTATTCCAAATTAGAACAACATTTTAACACTTGTATACACACTCATTAACTACAATATTTATGGAGCCCAACCACTCAAAAATTAAGACATAGAGTTGGTCACTTCGAGTTTTTAATGCACCTACTTCAAGTCTAATAAATATGACTTAATGTAAAGTCCATTTCAATGTATAAGTTAAGCAATTGAGGCCATCCATTTACTTGTGGTAGTATTATTCATGTTATTTGCTTTCCAACATTCTTGTAGTAAGATGGCTGGCCAACATTCGCAGGTTCAGAGACAACTCCAAGCTATTTGAACAATGGTCGAAAGTACCATTACAACTATGGGTTAGAAAATGTTATGGTAGAGATTGATGATAATTACAAGCACACGTACATTGTTTGCCCTCAAGAGGTAGGTGTCGATTTATCTTAATTGTATTTTATTGTTGAATTAGAGTTCTTTTCATACATAATACAAGCAACATTTGTCTACAATGACTTCATCGGCCTTACCATGTGGAATCATATTGCATGCCGTACTTGAATGTTATTGATTGTGACAATCCAAAGCAAGTTAGGGACGTAATTGACCAGTTAACTACAGAGTTAAGGGAGGTCTGGAATGCAGTCCAAACTGAAAGAAATGACCATTACTTTATCCACTAGGAAGATAGAGTAATGGATTTGAAGATAAGGGTTGATATGGCGAAGTGAAAGTATTGGCGTGCGATTTTTGGTCTACTCAAACATTTTCTTCGTCATATGGCTCATATGGATATAGGTGAAGTAATGTATTCAATGATGCTGGTGGTAACTAACCAACTTACCCTTTTAGACGATCATCTCTAAGGTTATTAAATGTAGGTTAGTAGGTGAATGGAGTTGTAACAGATGTAGCTGTTGTGATTATTTTGGTTTTCAAGGTCAAATGCAATGTGGAGTGATAACACATCAAGGTTGTAGCCTTTTTTGCTGGTAAGTACTTGTAATGGTAATGTTTATTAGTAGTCGTACTGCACTAATTATGTGGCCTCTATAATGGTTGTCGTTGACAATTAGTTACGTCAAATAATAAAGCTTTTTTGTAAAGCATCTGTTGAACATGAAATTTCGATAAATTTAAATTTGTCAAAATAGAATTTAATATGGGCCTAAAAAAAGGAGGTTTAAAATTTCACGTGTAAAATTAAAGCAAAAGGTTCTAAGAGTTAGGTCCTTTATAAATTTAACTAAAGAAGGTGCCGAGTCTTCTAAAAAAAATAATCATCATACACCGTTTTCCATTCAGCTAAAAAATTATGATATTTGTTGCTTTTAAAAAAAGAGGGGTTAGGTTGATAATGGGGGGCTACGTGGGCTTATGATGTCCAAGCATTAAAAATGGGTTTGCTTGGTTTAAAAAAAAGACAGGCAAGAGTCAATCATCCAGGCAAAACAAAAGAAAAAGAGAAGTTAAATTATCTTGTCAGTTTCATCAAATAAATCACGTTCCCTACTATGTATATTTCGGGCAACACAGAAGCTAAAGGAGGGGAGTTAACTGCTTGTCTTCCTTATTCTAAAAAAGGAATCAAGATCAAAAATGGGGGAGGTCACAAGTACTCGAAGGTCTACTAAAAAGAACAAGAGAGAAAAAGAAGAATCAGGGTATAAAACAGAACCCAAAACAAGCAGAAAATGGAGTAATAAAAAAAAATCAGCAAGAAGAACAACTGAAATTACAGTCAATTCGAAGGTCGGTGATTATGTTTATGTGATCAAGTTAATATTTACTTTTATTTGATTTTTTTTGGGAAAACTATAGCCTTCTATTCATCTATGGCTGATTCCAATAAAGAGTCAAACCGATTTGTGATCAAAAGATCAAGAAGAGGATGCGGAGACAACAAATCCAAGTTCAAACTCAAGAGTTACCGACCTCTTCACCCAAAACTGGATCCTGCTGGATCCCAATTCTTGCCAGAATCATGAAAGCCATGGACCTGTTGGATACGAGTTCTTGCTAGAACTATAAACGAAGGATTTTTATTGGGTGGCATCCTAGGTCTTTTAAGGACCCATGAAGGAAAAATATTGATTTCTAAGAATATGGAGTCTTTTAATTTTTTTAAAAAATAGTGATAAGAATCTCCTTGTAAATCTGCTGAGTTTTCTATGAGAGGATTAATTTTGGGATCTTCTGAGATGTAAAAAAAAAAAAAAAAAAAGAGAGAGAAGAAGAAATCGACAGTAATTGGGTCCATTTAATTGCACATGATGGAAAGTTGTCTAACCTTTGTGAGAAGTTCAACTGAAGAAATTTTGTTGAGTTTGAATGATTTAAAGGAGTTTTTCTCAAAGGGGGGAATTAGTACAATAGTTCAATTGGCTGGCGTATTTATAATGTGAGTTTGGTTCCTGAAAGGACTCCCAAAGCAGGTAGTTGTGTTTGACAGAGTTCTCAACCCAAAAGTAGTCTAAGCAAATCATGAGTATTAAAAAAGGGAAATAAAACCATAAAAGCTCTTTGATTTGCTGACCAGAAAGCAAACCCAGTAAATAACAAATGAGGTTAATGACCTTTGTCATTTTGCAAAATGATGTACTAGAGAAATTCATTGTTTTTGAGCAAATACCATGCCTACTTTTAAGATAAACCAAGGGCACTAAGGTGGAAAGAAATTAAAAATTAAAAAGTGCATCAAATTAATAGCCATGCAGCTCTCGAATGTGGAGGGGGTTCTATTATCAAAGATAGAAGGTAGATATTGTTTGGAGAGACATGGAGTCCTTGAGGCATATGAAATAGAAGTCTGATCTGTTACTTAAAATCAGGAGTCAACTAATGGTTCAAAGTGCACCCATAGATTCAAATTGGTCTAATTTTTTTTTATAAAACAAAATTCATTTATTACAACAAATTTCGTAAAGGGGAATAATAAAAGTACTTAAATCGAATATCGACTAGAACCATGTTAATTTGATTTTTATAACTCAGTATATGATAATCGGGTTATTAAGATCAATTTTTTCTCTCAAAAGAGTGAATGCCCTTCCACAAAAAGTGAACTTTTCAAGTCGATTGTATCTTACCTACTCAAACGACAAAAAGCTAAACCTGGCAAATACAGAAACCGACTCCCTCAATTTTCAAGTCCATGAAATGGTTCAAAAACCTTATTTATCTTCCCCTGTCTTTCATAAAATGTCGAATTACAACTCTATGAACCTTGGTTATACATCACAAACCAAACCAAATTAAAAAAAAACCCAAGCTCCAACAAAACAAATCAAAATTTTCTCAAATCCTAAGTCCACCCAAATGGACCGAACTCGAGCCCAATATACCACCGAGCTAATGCAATCTTTCCCCCTCCATGACGTAGGTCTTAAAAAAGATTTCAGGCAAAGAACTATGGTTGGTTTGATCCTCTATAAAAGAGGTATATAGGCATGATATGAAGAATTCAAGTTTTAAATTGGTAATCCCAAGTGCAAGGTTTATAGTCGAGTACTTGCAGTGTTGTCCACTGGGAGTTGGGTTTCAAGTACTAGGATTCCTTAAGTGTTTCAAGCTGGGCTAAGTGAAAAGGAAAAAAAGACAAGCTGAACTAAGTTAATAAACATATGAACAGAGGCTTGGAGTTGCGATTTGGCCAATTGATGAACCAAGCAATCGGGACAAGTCCTAACCCATCAAACCTATACCGACAACTAGATATGGTCGGTTGCTCCAATGAAGAGCATCTAAGCCCTCTCTTAAGGGTCATAAGCTAGTCTGATTAGTTTAACTACCTATTTTTATGGAGTTAGCCTAATTGGACCACCAGACTAGCAACCCCGGATCTAGCTGGGATCAGGATTATTTTCACGTCAAAATTTCGGCTATCCTTTCTCCCACACTAGATAATTTCCTTTACCTCTCGGCATAAGTCAATTGCTCAAAAATATGGATGAAAACTCTCTCAAATATTTCATCAAACACTTGGTGGGTATGAGAGAAAACTCTAAGTTCGAGGTATAAATTGGGTGTGGTTAGGCCTAATACAAGACTAATTAGCCATCAAGAGGCTAGTCACTATCTAAGCCAACAACATCTAACTACTAATCATCACAAGAAAACCATACAATCAAACCACAACTAAACTAGCAAGTATGAACTAGGGAAAAGAAAGAATGAAACTAATGTAATATAATAAGCTAACCTGACAAGCTAATCTAACTTAGATTCACAATAAAAATTAAACATTTAAACTAAACATAATCTAAACTAACATGCTCCAATGAGCAAAAGCAAGAACAAAAGATAAAATAGACAGAGAGAGAAGGAGAAAAAGCAAACGTAGGCTTGATTGGTTTGAATGAAAATCTTCAATCTTGAATCCAAGCAACTGAAAAACAATCTAATCTCCATAATGTAATTCTCCCTATTGAGATTTTTATTGCCTATTGGTCCCTATCACCCGTCGTTCTTCTTCCTTTTGCGGCGTTTGCTTGATTGATCTTATTACTTACAAAAGTAAACAAAACAAGTAACAATCCTAAGATTATGTTATTATATGAGCTAAAATTCGGCGATAGAGACATGTAAAATATGACAATTTAGTACCGAACAACGCAACTCACAGCAAAAAGTGAGTGTAACCCAAATTTTAAATCGATGAAAATTACCTGTTCCCCGACCTGTACATGAAGAATGTGTACGTATAGTATCCTTCCTAGAAGATGCCTGTACGATTGCTATCTGATGCAGTTAAGTGTTAGATATGGGTTTAGAATCAAAACATGATAAAATGCTGATCTAAATTATATAAAGTCTATTACCACAAACCAAGACAAAGAAAGAAAAAATAAAATAGAACTAATTGAAATTAACTGTTGGTCTTTCGAGAGAGAAACATAATTAAGGAGGTTTATCCTCTTGAATAGAGTCGTACTCAAAATAAACAGACGTACATTTTTGTCTTTCGGAAAGTTGTGCTGTGCATTTCTATTTCTTTATTAAATTTTCGCTTAATATAAACTTTGACACGCTCGTTGGGACCCTATTTTCTTTTTTCATCTCTGATTTGTTTATATTGACTAGTATTATTCTTTTCTTTCTTTCTATTGTTATGTTTTTTATGTGATTTCCAAAGGGAAATGACCCCACAAGTTACCATTTATTTCAAGGAGCTTCCCATCACTTTTATAGTCAAGCACTAGATGCTAGGCGGAGAGGAACATCCAACTGGTCTTCACAATAGGATCATGATCCATCCTTGCTAAATTTCCATTGACAAATTCAATGGAACGTCTTAGGGCCTCGAAAGGGCAAGCAGGCCTGCCCCTAAGGCCAGGAAGATGCTTATGAAGAAAGCGATCAAGAACTTGAAGAGCAACAAGCGTAGCAGCGACACGCGTCGTGCTAAGTCCAGCGTACCCAATCTAGCTCCGTCACTAGCCTTGGAGCTAGCCAAGCCAAAACAATCTTGAGGGGGGCTTCTTGATAAAGGTCGTCTTCCATAACATAGCCCTTAATGGTTATGCCGCTTGACCCAGTGTCGGCTCCCCGCCGCAGACAAGTTCCATCTTGGAAGGGAATCCTTGCAAGGGATGCACTAGCAACTGAAAGGAGAATCCAACCAAGGCAAGCTTGGACCCTTAATTTGGCCTTGAGGTAGGTTCGGGTCCCTCCATTAGCCTCAAGGCCGGCTTGGGTACCTACATCCACTAGGAAAGGGGCAAAGCTAAGCAGAAAACCCCTACCCTCGAAGAACCCCAAAAAGCATTTAGCGAAGGAGCTCAGGAGTCAAAACGTCTTCTCAAGTCCTCTCAATGAGGGAGATCTTCATAGGGGCTATCCTTAATGACAACTGAGGTAATGATAGAGGAGGAAATGACGGTTAAAACCCCAAAGGTGGAATTCGTTAAATTGCGACCTAAAGCACCCCCACTATGAAGCCAACATGTCTACAAGTCATGGAGGCTACTTCTCCTCGAGGGCCTACAAAAGGTGTGAGGATTTTGCCTCCTAGATCACAAAGTCAAAGTGATTGACCTCAAAAAGTGCTGAATCGCAAGCGTACAGTGGCTCGATCACAAGATCAATAGCCAAAGCATTAACATATGCTGGGGTGACCTTACAATCTTCAGTCACCACCTCCGATTAAGGCAAGGACCAACTTGAAGAACAAGACGATGTTACAAGTCCTACCTTGTATGACCTTAGAACTCCCTTCTAAGAAGAGGAGTCATCAACTGTCATCCCACAAGAGCAAATTATCGAGGATGACCAGGCTAAAAACATATTAGTCTTAGTTACCAACACACTAAGCCTTGAGGAACAAATGCAAGAGTTGCAAAGGAAGCTTAAAGAAAAAGAGGTTGAAATTGCTGATGTTGCTACTCACCTTGAAAATCAAGAGTTTGAAAAAACTAATGAGGTTAGCAATAGTAACACAGTTATCACTACGTAAGAACATCAAAGAGCTGTTAGAACAAGAATTAGAGGCCACCAAGGAGCCATGATTCCCTTAGTGTTGGGAGATAAGAACCCTTACCCAATTCATTACGACTTGGTTCCTTTTCAAAAGGTTGTCAAAAGCCGAACTTTAAAAAGTTCGACGGAATAAATAGGTCACCGCATGAACATTTGGCCCATTTCTACTCAGCGTGTGGCGAAAATGCCTTAAATGATACATTGTTAACTAGGCAATTTGCATAATCCTTAAAGAAGTCTGCCTTTACGTGGTATATCCAGCTATACCCTAGGTCAATTCACACTTAGGATGACCTCCAAAGGTCATTTTTGGCTTGGTTTGTGAGTTCAAAATGAAAGTTTTCTGTAATAGACCTTGCTGACACATGCCAAAGGCCAAACGAGAGTGTGAATGACTTCATTACAAGGTGGAGGAGCCTAAGCTTATGATGCCCAGAAAAGCTGAGCAAGCAATCAACAGTTCAAATATGTGCTAACAATTTAGACTATCAAATTGCTATATACGTTAGCACTGCTAAGCCTCAAAACTTTGATGCCCTCATGTCTAAGGCAAACAATGTGGAAAGCTAACTTGCCTGTCAAAGAAGTACACAACCCAAGAGGGAAGAAATCAAAAGGCCAACCAAGAAGGAATATTTGATAGCCACCTTAACAAGCCCAAAGCCAACCAATGGTGGAAATTTGAACAAAAATGGCAATGGTAAGTAAAAAGAGGAAGGCCAACGACTCACTCGCCAAGAAAGGAAAGAAAAGAAGTATCCCCTCGATGATGAGGACGTTCAATGGATATTTGATGAGTTGATGGCTGCAAAAGCAATTTTCCTTCCAGAGCCAAAATGACCTGCCAAAGTCAACAAGACAAATGATCCTAAGTATTGCTCATACCACAGGATCATTAGCCACCCCATAAAAGATTGTTATGTCAATCGAAGACATGATTAGACGAGGAGAAATTGAGATAGAAAGAGCTCTAACTAAAGGGCCTACTACATCATCTAATGCAACCTCAGTAGTTGAACAGAAGGATGAATCTCACCCATCATCCTCAGAAACTGATAAAGGGATCCCAACGGTGTTATTACCACCTAATGTGATCCCTATTAAGTTCATTGCTGATGATGTAGCAATAGTGTTGGTATATTTAGATATGCCTCATTTTTCATGAAGGGCACCAACCTTGTACGATTTCTACCTAGACCCAAATTTAAAGGCATAAGCAACATTAGAAGATGATGATGGTGGTGGCGTCGGGTGGTAAACCTACTCCAGTACGAGGTCATTTGAACAAGGAGTGCCCCAAGCTTCTTAGTCCTTAGGAGTCAAAATGCGAGGTCTGATACTACCACAAAAAAAAAAATAAGAAAAACAAAAAGAAGAAGTCGAAGGCTAAAATGAAGCCGGAGATAAATCTTCGAAGAGGAGTACGTGCCGCCAGTTAAGACTCCTTTCACTTTAGGTGATTAGATCCCTAAGGGATTTTTTGGCAGTGACTCCTTAGATGATTGTCCTACACAAAGGGAAGTGACCCTATGTTGTATGGTTTTATGGCTCGATCGGTGGGAAGACGTGAACGCTAAGCCAACAAACACTACTCAAGAAGTGGATCAAATGACTCCTCGGTCTGGTCATGAAGTACAACCGCTAGAATCAATGGGAAAAGAGAAGGAGAAAGAAATGACACTAGAAAGACACCAACATCAAGGACTGCTAAAGGAAAAAGTGAAGAGGAAAAACTCCCATCAAACTCAAAGAGTAAAGGTGCCACTAAAGACAAAGGGTCAATTAAAGAGCCTAAAAAGGATTTTCCCATCCCGATCCCTTTTCAAGTTCGTCAAGGGTCTCATAAAGAGAGGGTCCATTATGATGTCATATCCCATCTCAAGTAGATCCCAGCATACATAAGTGTCTACAATGCTTTACAAATGTCAAACTAGCTAAGAAGGGCACTTATTTAGACATTAATGAAGCGTGGTGTTAATAAGGATCAAGTTGACCCTATTGAATCCTCCTCTTTAAACTGGTGTGGTGCATGCATAGCTTGCATAATGTTCATAGATGAGGACCTCCACTTGGGGTCTATGAATCACAACAGGCCTTTATATGTTAGCGGTACAATCAGGGACAAAAAGATAAATCGGATCCTATTCAATTGTGATTCTGCAGTCAACCTTCTTCCTTTAAGGGTATTGAGAGCAATAGGGATAATACCAAATCAATTATCACTACCTTTGCTCATAGTACAAGAATTTAATCAGATGGGGTAGAAAGCCTTAGGTACAATTGCTTTAAAATTTGAGCTAGATAACCTCTATACAGATGCTCTCTTTTATGTGAAAGATGCTGACACTTCTTATAATGCCTTAATCCGGCAGTGGTGGCTCCCTCGTAGTAAATCTATTGCCTTAACTCTTCACTAGTATTTGAAATACACTGATAAACATAGTAATGAGAGAACGATTCGAGGGGATACAAATCCTTTTTATGGAGAAGACGTTAATTACGTCGATGCCAAATTTTATAAGTTAGCAGATTCCAAAGTCTCCCAAGTTCCTTTAGAGTAAAAAAGGGATAGCTAAAAAGGAAAGGCCAAGACTCTTACTTTGCCTCAGTCTTAGAAGGTCATGTGGGTGTTAACAATTATGCCGGTGGGGCTAGAGAGCATCAAGCCCACAATCAACAAGGTGTACACCTAAGGACAAAAGAAAGGCTGCCCAAAAGGCCTTGATAGTGGTAAAGTAAATTATGAATTCTGTTGTCCTGAGTTATACTTTTTCACTTCAACGAATTGAACAATCGGTACCTAAAGAAAACCTGGTCATAAGAACATCACTCGACAACAATAGAGTGGTGTTGAGAGAAAGCCCTTTAAATCCTCTAACAGAAGCATCCTCCTCAAGAGGTCCACCTCCAGGAGGTTCATTATTATTAATGAGGAAGAAGAAGAACAACAGGGAACTTATGAAGGTTAAAAAGAAATTTGAACATTTCATGTGAAGGTGGAGTCCTGAAAGCATCATTTTGAGGGAATACCTCTAAAAAGCTCCAAATATCACATGATGGGGAGTTCTCAAGGCTTATGCCACAAATGATATGGTTTTCATGTCCTAACAGCGAGAGATGTTCTCCTAAGATGGGTCAGTCCAGCCTCGAATTTTTGGTTTTTCAAAGGCTTAGGAAAGTTAATAAACCCAAGAAAAAGAATATTCGAGTCAGAAAGTAGAAAACGTAGAGGCTAAAGAAGAAAAAGCAATAGCTTAGGAGCCTTATTTAGGTTCATCAACAAAATGACATTAGCCAAGTTGAGCAAGTACAGCAAGTTAATATCATGTCCATTGTAGATAGGAACACGCTCAAAATTTTGAATGTTCTTGGCAAAGAACTCCAAAACATTACAAGATTGACATGACAAACCATGAAACGTGTAGTGAAGTTTAAGCTCAAGGGGATCTAGTTAAGAGCTTAAATGGCGACTCAACTGCTATAAAACAAAGATCTTCTCAGGATTTTGTCGAGGCTATTCAACCAGCACCACTAGAAATGAAAGATGGTGGTCACGTAATAATCAATGAGTTTTGGGAGAAAACTTTGGGAACAACTTATAACCCCAAGCCAATTTTTGTGAGTGGCATGTTAGATCATAAAGAAGTGGCACAGTATGACCAACTCCTTTAGTATAAAGATGCATTTGCTTAGGAATATCAAGATATGCTTAGCTTAGATACTAATGTTGTTGTCCATAAGTTAGCTATTTCTGAACGTGTAAAGTCAATAAAACACCCTCAGTGGTGCTTTCACCTCGTACTGACAATCCAAATAAATGCTAAGCTGGACAAGCTCATAAAGGATAACTTCATTCGTGAAGTTCAATACCCAACTCTGTTGGCTAACATCTCCCGTATTTAGAAAAAGAATGGTAAATTTTAGAAATGTGTGGACTTCAGGGACTCAAACAATGCATGTTCCAAGGATAATTTCCCACTACCAATCACCGAACTCCTTGTAGATGCAGCTACGTGGTATAGAGCTCTATCTTTTATAGATGGTTTCTCAGGATACAACCAAATAAAAATGGACCCTGAAAATGAGGACCTAACGGTCTTCCGGACACCACAGGGCATACATTACTATACAGTAATGCCATTTGATTTGAAAAATGTGGAAGCCACCTATGAGAGAGCCATGTCAATAATTTTTCATGACTTCCTCCACAACCTAGTTGAATGCTATTTGATGATTTGGCTGTGAAGACAAAAGTTAGAGAAATCATCCGCATGACCTAATAAAGGTCTTCAAGAAGTTGTGCATGCATGAACTCAAGATGAACCCCCTAAAATGTGCATTTGGGGTTACTTCAGAGAAATTCCTTGGCTTTGTTGTTTGGAAGGAAGGAATTAAAATCAACCCCGATAAAGTCAAAGCTATAATCAAAATGCCCCCTCTGAGAAACTTATATAAGGTAGTTTATCTTAAATTTGTCAGGGAGCTATCAACCTTTCACAAGACTCTTGAAAAAAGTCACATTTTTATTTGGGTTCAAGCTTGTTAAAATGCTTTTGAAAGCATCAAGCATTGCTTAAAAGGTCACCAATCCTAATGGCTCCAGTACAAGGAGGACCCCTAATCCTACATATCATCGCCCTTAAATGATCTTTAGGGGCTATGTTAGCCCAAAATAATAGTGAAGGGAAGGAAAATGCTTTGTATTACATCAGCCGGACCATGGTGGGTGCATAAGTAAATTATCCTTTATGGAGAAAATTTTCCTTGCATTGGTTTTCGCCATTCAAAAGTTACGATACTACCTCTTGTCCCATCGGATTATTTTAATTTCGAAGGTAGATTCATCAAAGTATATATTATCTAAGCCCATGCTATCAGGGAGATCGGCTAAATGGGCTATTCTTTTAGTCGTTTTGACATCAAGTTCATGTCTCGAAAGGCGGTAAAGGGACAAGCTATAGCTGATTTCTTAGCAGTACATCTATGTCCATGTAATGAGAAACTGCCCGACGATCTGCCAGATGATGAAGTTATGCTCGTTAAAATTAAAACATAGCAGTTATATTTTGATGGGGCAGTGAGGAATCGGGGAGCTGGAGTGGGGATTATGTTTGTCACACCATCACGGAGACTTATCCCTTATTCATTCTCTCTTCTCAAGCTGAGTTCAAATAATGTGGCTGAATGTAGACACTCATCATTGGCCTTGACTTAACCCTTTAAATGCTTGTTACCTAGCTTAAAGTATTCAATGATTCCCAGTTAATCATCCGACAAAGAAATGGTCAGTACGAAGTAAGAAATGCCAAATTAACACCACTCTACTAAAACGCAAGAAGCCTTATGAACAAGTTCCTTCAAGTAGAGGTCAGCCATGTGCTAAGGTTTGAATGATAAAGCAGATGCCATAGCCAAGTTAGCTGCTTCGATGATACTCCCTGATGAAAGGGAAATTCAAATAAGAATTGGGGAACACCACTTGTTTGCTTCAGCCTTAGACTGTTTTGATGAATAGAAGAAATAAATGTGGTATCAGTTTTTGAGGTCGAAGAAGCATATTGGAGAAAACCTCTCGTTGAGTATATTCAGTATGGCATCTTGTCCACTGATCCAAAGAAAAAATTAGATGTAAAATGACAAGAACTAAGATTTACAATTAAACGTGAGACCTTATGTCGAAAGGCTTTCAAAGGCGTGTTACTCAGATGCTTGTCACGGGCGGGGGGAAGTTCATGCCAGGGCATGTGGTGCTCATCAGGGAGGTCCTAAACTACCTGAACAAATCAAAATGTTAGGCTATTATTGGCTAACTATGTTTTAAGATGCAATAAAATTTACAAAAGCATGCCAAGCTTGCCAAATGCATGGTGGTTTTATTCACAATTTGCGACGATGGGGTACCCTGATTCTATGAAAGTAATTTTTGGGGGTCAATTTTTTTAGAATGTATTTCCAAGTATCTATTATTTTAGATAAACTATTAACAGGGGCTGATATTTTAAGAAATTGTTACTGACTAAAGTTTTTCTTTGCAACTTAGTCCTTGAACTTTCTAAATTTATTATTTTTACCAAAAATGAGGTTTTAAGTGAAAATACGCAAGTTCATAGGACTTTTTGATAAAACAATGATTATATTTTTGTTTGAACTTCTTATAATAACTTTACTGGTACTAGTTATCACAATCTATATATTCTCTGTGATTAATAGCCCACCATGCTTAGCAAAATAATTAAAGCTTAATTAGAGAGTTTTTAGCCATTACCTGAACTTAGTTGGCGCTGCACTCTACCATTCTTCTAGCTTCTGGTTTACAGAGATTGCTAATCTCAACCCAACCTTCCTTAGATTACAACACAGATCTATTTTGTTTCCTACCTCGGATCATAATCACTAATTAAGTTTTATATATTTTTAAAGGATTGTGAGACTTTAATCAAGAAATTATAATATTTAAGACATAAGATTCAATTGAATAATGTTCCTTACTGGCAAAGCTTCTCTTATTGAAAGCTTGAAAGTGAAAATATTACAATGGAAAGACTGAAGAGGTACTTAAGCTAAGACCATTAGAGATACTTGCTCATAGAGAAATAGAGAATCCTGACTTCTCTTTTGCTCAAGAATGCTTAAATGATCGTCTCCCTTCTCAGCACTCGATCTCTCCTTTTATAGAAGGATGGGGGGTACATAGGGTGCCCTATTGACTACAGTACACACTGGTTTTACACATGGCTACAGTCCCTTCATGTGGCTATAGTAGACTGCCTTATTTTAAATACTTGACACTTGTTAAAATAGTATAATAATGAAGCAACCACTTTTCAGAACTTTTAATAATGACAAGATTAGTCATTATTATTGAGATTCTGTCTGTCTTTATCTCCAATTATATCTTGTAGACCATTATTCTCTAGACAATCATCAAAATCTTCATCAAATTAAAGATGCTCTAGGTCCCATTTCTCAAGTAATTCAAGAAGATATTTTTTTTCCTTTTACTAATAAAAATTTTTCAGCTCCAACATCAAAAAGATAATCAAAGATATCTTTTTAGACTGCTCCTTCCACCTTTATGTATTCTTTAAACTCATTGTCATAGGCAAAAGTAGTGTTCCTATATTAACGTTTTTTCTTGTTCAATTAATGCCCAACTTTGATGATAAATATTGTAAAAATTGATAGCTCTGGCTAAAGCAGGATTAGTGATTATTTCTCCTCGATTTGGAAACCGTTCTTGTCATTGATCATATAGATTGTTCTAATCAATAATTAGAACAAGATAATAGGCTAGTTTGACTTTGTCATTTACATATTCGATTAATGTACAGTGTATCTCCACATATAAGCATCGATTATTTGAAATTTTTCTTGGACCATAAGGAGATATTAAAATCCAATAGATCCTTCTGAGCATGCATTGTTGGAATTTGGTTAATTTTGAGAAAAATGGGTACTTTGGATATGGGATTTTTATAAAGTAAAGTACCATCCCATATTCCCAAGTTTTAATGATGGGGTCATTTTGAGAGATTGAATTTGCTCGGAAACTAATACTACCAACTCCATACGTATCAGGAAAGTAGATCGTTATACTTCAAGACTCCCAAATATCATAGGAATAATGATGACAATAGTCAACACAGGCTGCTTACTACTTATTGGACTATTTTTCTTGAACATGAGAACTTATTTTTTCTTGAATATCATAAGGACATCTAAGGTAATTGACTTGTAACTCTAGAATGGAAAATGTTTGGGCTATTAGGTAAGCAGAAGATAGCAGACCAAAATGTGATTTACTTTTTGTATGAAATTTCAAATTATGAATAAGGACTTCACCAAAAGGAGAAACCCATTCTAGTACTAATGGCATTTCATTATAGATTTCCTCCCTTTTTGGCAAGAGTTTTGCTCTGATAATCACCATTAGCGAGTTCTCGAGTTAAACTATTTGCCAGAGAGTTCTTTGATCCTTGTATATGTTCAATAGAGAATGAAAACTGGTTAAGCCATAATCGTCAATGTAGGAGTCTTCTTTATGCTTGGATATTTGATGAATTCTTTTTCGCAAAACCAAGTATTCATTTACAATCGGTTTGAATAAGAAAAGATTTTGGGGCTAAAAAGATTAAGAACTTTTCCATTCCCCTTATAATTGCAAGGATTTCTTTTTCCATCAAGGGATAGTTGCATTATACCTTATTAAAATTTCCACTACAATATTTGCAGAGTTTTTCTCCTTCTTTGATTTTGAGTACTGTGCTCTAATGCTCATTGTTAGCATCTGTCTCAATTATTAAATCATCTCCTTCATTAGGCAAATTAAGAACAGGAAAAGTTTTACACATTTTTTTGAAATTTTGAACACTTTTTGTATCATTAGTGATCTACGTCTAACTTACTTCTTTTTTTGAGTTTCTACTGCAATGGCTTTCCTAGTGTGGCTAAATCTTTAATGAAATTAGAAGCATAAGTAAGCCATTCAAGGAACCTTTCTAATTGCTTCCTATCTTCAATTTTTTCAGGAAAATTCTCATTTTTTTTCAGAATATGATTTTGTAGGATGATTTGTCCAGCTTTTATCCCTAAGTCTAAAAACTTAATTTCCTGTTCACCGTAAATGCACTTGTTTTTACCAAGTATGATAGCATGATCAATGTATCTTTGCGTAACAGCTAACATATCATCTTTGTGCTATTCTGTGTTTTCAAAAAACACAAGGTTATCATCGATTTAAGCTAAACAACAATGATTAAGATCTTTGAAGATATTATCCATTCTTTTCTAGAATATTGGAGGTGTATTTTTAAGACCAAATGACATTACTATCCATTCATAATGTCCTTGTGGGGCAATAACTGCACTTAAATGAATATTTTCCTCATCCGTTTTTATCTGTCTATAACCATTTTTGCAGTCCATTTTTGAGAACCAAGAGGCGCCTTGAATTCTATTGAAAAGGACAATTTCGTTAGGAATGTAATAACCATCAAGGACCGTATTATCATTAAGTTTTTTTTATAGTTGATTACCATTCTTGCTTTTCGTCTTTTTTCTTCTGCATGATTTCTCATCATGAAAGCAGGACTGGTGTGGGGACTTTTGCTATTCCTGATTAATCCTTTATCCAGAAGGTCTTTGATTTGTTTATCAAATTCTTGGATATCCTAGTGTGTTTACACCATTTGTTTGAATCGAATAATAGTATTGGGATTTAACAAAGTAATCTTTGTAGATATCTTATCTTCATTCCAAAATTTTAGTGGATTATCAGGGTAGAGTTCTTTATATAATTGCTCTTGTTGTTTAATAATTTACTCTTTAATAGATAACTCAAGTAGTGAGATTGTTAATGTTATCTCATGTTATATAGGTGTTACCTTCTCACCACTCTGGTTGCGTGTAAATTCAATTTTCTGATGGGTGTATGGCTTACTTGATTTCTCAATAAGAACTGAGTGACCATTAATTGTGAATATTATTTGGTTTAAGGTCTGCATCCATGGAGAATATAATCTCTGAAAATTATTTCTATAGTCATATTTGTGACTAATTCATCCTTATAAATTGATTCACTAACAGTTCTTATTTTATACCCAATGACTTCTATCTAAACTCATACTTTGATCTACACTGGGCCTTGTATCAAAACTCATTCTACTCATTTTACTAGTCATACTAATTGTATAATCCTCTTTAAGTTCTTCTTTAGTTGATGAAGATCCTTCTCCCTATTCTGATCTTGCATTCATGCTTCTTGATAATTGGGGTTTAATTGTTATTGTACCATTCTCATCAATTTTTATCATATTTTTCTTGTTGATTTTTGTAGGGTTGGCAAAGCTAGATTTTCATAACTGATCGATTTTTATCTTCTATGGATTGGATTTAACCATGTGGATATTTTGCATAGGGATAGGACTTTCAAATGTTTCCGCCTCTATAATTATGACCTTGGTCTTTGGATCTATAGTATTATCTAATTTGTAGATAATTTTCTAAAATGTCCTTAACGGATATCCTCCTTTTTTCATATCCATTCCAACTATTTTCATATTAAGAGATAAGAATTTTTTAGCAAATTTATCTTTTAAGCTCATATAATATCCAGGCTGATAATTGAATCCTACCAATCTATTACATAAATTATTCTTAATCCTTGTGATATTTTGATTATTGAATTTGGTATGCCAAATGTCACGGAGCAATGATAACGATTAATATCCTTGCCATAATACTGTAATGGGGTTATTTGAACTTGAACCCTTCCAACATAGATATACCTATACTTTCTATCTTTGTTATGCTTAAAGATGTCTTTTCAATTAATGACATTAACTTGTCCCACATCATACTCACAATCTTTGATTTCTAGATCTCCTTCCATCATCTCGCAAACATACTTGCTCTTTAATCTAAAGATGAACTTTTTATAGATCATGTCCTTTTGGATAATGGGAAGGACCTAATCTCCTGTGAGTTCCGCGTGATCATTGTCTACGATAAACTCTTGTCCTTGAAGATTACCAAAACTAATCGAGCTACTTTCCATAATGTGACTTGTTTCTCATCACTTTCTTCATATTTATCGTCCAAGATAATCTCAACAATTCCTTTATTGTTATTTTGGGCTAGGTCTAGTGTCTCATCTTCGCTAAACTCAACATAGTCTAGTTTACGCAAGGTTTTAATAAGCTTGTTATTTTTTGTATTTTTACATTCATTAGCATGATGCCCTACTTCTCCGTATGTCTAGCATTTGTAGTTGTTTTTTCTTGCAGGACAATAAGCTGCTTTCCTAAAAAATCTACATTTTTTAGGACTTGGTTTGTTATAATATTTTCTTCTATTTCCCTCCCCTTTGCTTATCAAAGCTCTTTTTCTTATCAAATTTTCTTTTTCTTCTCCTTTTAAGTTCTTTTCCCCATTGGTGAGGCGAATTCCAGCAAGTTAGAAATTAATTCTTAATTTTCTTTTTCTTTTGGAGATCAAGACATTGATCATTGACTCATTTTCATAAATAAGAGATTACCGAATCAAGGTTGTCAATGACATCTACAAGTTCAAGCCATGCAATATATTTTTCATTAATGATATAATTTATTAGGCATGGCAATTTATCATAGAATATACCAAGATTGGTTTTATTATGCCCAATAAGTTAGGAATTGATTCCTAATTTTCTTTTGCTTTTGGAGATCAAGACGTTGATCATTGGTCCATTTTCTTAAATAAGAGATTCTCGAATCAAGGGTGTCAATGACATTTGCATGTTCAAGCCATGCAATATATTTTTCATTAATTATATAATTTATTGGGCATGGCAATTTGTCATAGAACATACCAAGATTGGTTTCATTATGCCCAATTTTATAATAATAGTGACTAAATTTAGCAATATAATTTTTCAGATATCTCATATCCCATTATTCTATGTTGTTAATTTTTCTCTACCATTCTCGTGTCTTTCCTTCATAATCAAGTTTAGCTCTAATAAACTTAGTTTCAATTTCATTACATAAAATTTTGAATATTGCAGCTGATGTTTCCATTATTCTTAATGCATTTTTACCACCTTCATTTAATGAATCATGCCAGTCAGCTACAGTGATAGAAAAACTATGTTCAATGTAGTTTAAAAAATTTGAAGCAGTGCAGGAAATATTCAGGTTTAAGACACTATTCATGCCTCTTTTCCATTATTCAAATACTTCTTCTCTATTACGAGTTCCATTTATGTCTAAGATGTATCCCGTCTGACTAATTGGAGTAAGGCCAACTTCTTCAAAGGTCGTATTTTCCCTTAGGATGAACCGGAAGCAAAAATTGGTTGTACGTTCTGCTGGAATGTATCTAGGTCTTATAAAATGAGCATTTCTTCTAAAGGGTTCACCAAATTCTTCAAATTTAGGAACAACATTGTTAACCAGATTGGTCTCTATCTCATCTAAGTTGAGTTCTTCTTCAACTTCATTAATCTCATCTTTAACAGTCATTTTACCACATTTTTTTATCCAATTTTATTTTAATTTCTTCTAAGGGTAGAACATTAAGATCTTCTATTTTGATTAGATTCATTTGCTAATATATTTCTTCTTCTAATAAGATACTATTAGTCTCTTTGTTATCATAAGATAATACGTCATATTTATCTATAATTGCACCCATGATCTTGTTTAGTTCTTTTGGTTTTTGTTCTTTCTCGAACATATTCTGTAGTTCTTCAAAAGTATATTGTTTATACTCCATCTTCTTCTTTTTATGCTTTTTCAACCGATTTTTTACCTAATTTTTCTCCTACTCCTTCTTAAATTTTTATATCATGCAAAGAAAATCGACTTTTATTTTTTGGGTTTTGGAAATGATATTTATGATGAAATGGAGGACTAATACTGAAAGTTGCTTCTTCGCTATGTCTTACTTTGTTAACTCGAGAAATGTGAATTATAGATAATTGCTTCTTAAGCTCCTTGACTTTGGTCTTAATATTAGCTAATTATACTATTAATTCTAAAACTATATAAGTGATAAAGTTTAATTGAGGTCCTACTGGAGAAATGCCTTCTGGTGAATGAACTTTGTGTGAATAATTCGGTCCAGGGCAAGCAAGTGATGATTCAAACACTAATTACAGTTAATTAGCTTAATTAATCATTCATTAACTTAATTAAATTAATTATTTTTGTTCATGAGGCTTTGATACCAATTAAAAGAGGGCCTCGAGTAGTACTTATAAGAAAAATTACGGATGCACAAATTTTAGATTTTCGAAAGTAAGTTTTTAGAGATTCGGATTAAAATGCAAATATAAAAAGTTTAAGGGCTAAAATGAAAATAAAAATAGTGAATGGTGCCCTCAAAATAGTTTTCATAGAATATTTCCCTTTTTAAATATATTCTAATAACATGGTCCACTAGTTATAATTTCCACACAAAGCAGGGTATCTGGCAGTGATATTTCCTTTTATTCACCAGCCAACGCAATTATTCCACCCAAGCATATTGTCATGGCCCTTCCATACATGGGGGCTAGATTTTATGGGATTTTCTAAGCAACCCTCCTCTCATGGCCATGCATTTGTTTTATAAGCCATAGATTACTTCTCAAAGTGGGCTGAAGCCAACCTGTTTAGAGAAGTGAGGGCAAAACAAGTCGCTGACTTCATTAGGATCCATCTTATTTACAAATATGGATTCCCACATAAGATCATTGTACAAAATTCCCTCAACTTTAAAAATCAAGTCATGATAAGGCTTGCAGAGAAGTGCAACTTTAGACACACTTCTCATCAAATTACAATTTATCGTCAAATGGTCAAGCTGAAGTATTCAATAAAGTGCTTTGTAAGATTATAAAGAAAATGGTCTTAAGATCAAGAAGGGATTGGCATGAATGACTACTAGAAGCTTGATGAGCTTATCGAACCACAGTTCGAACTACATCTGTTGTAAGCCCTACAATTTGGTTTTTGGTTCGGAAGTTATGCTACCCCTTGAGCTGCAATTACCTTCCCTAACAATGGCCATGGAATTCACTGATCTGGATGAAAATATTCAGGTAAGATTCGCCGAGCTAGAAGCATTAGATGAGCGTTAGTTAATGGCCTAACAAAGGCCTGAAATTGATCAAACTCAAATAGCTGGTGCATTTAATAAGCAAGTCAAGTTTCGCTCATTTGGTATTGGTGATTTGGTCTTAACAATAATGAGACTTATTGTCATCAATCAAAAGATAAAAGGAAAATTTGAGTCCAAATGGGAGGGCTCCTAATGTAATCACCAAGGTCTTTCCTAAGGAAGTATATGAGTTCTCAAATCATGATGAACAAATAGTATATACCTGTATCAATGGAAAATTTGTGAAGAAATTCTTTACTTAAAGTTTCTGGATAGTTGAATTGCATTAAACTATAGAAGGCTTGATCCCTCTAAAAGGCTATGTAGGTAATTTGGCTTCATGTGGACCCAGCTATGAAAGTCAATAAATTCCCTTTTCCCATATATGTGAAAAATCTTAGATTCATGTCATGCACTAAGTGGTCATGTGATGTTTATAGTGAGAAACATTTACAAATTACTCTTCGTTGTGTAATTATTCTGTTTCGTTATTATTTATTAAAAAAAGGGAGAAGGAGATTAAAAAAACAGAGAAAACGGAGGACGGATGAAAAAGGAAAAGGAAGAGAAGTTTATGCTTTCTTGTAATAGCATAAATAGTACAATATAAAATGGATTAAAAGCTGGAGCTACGAATGTAAAAGAATTAAACAAAAAAAAATAAACATTATTAAAGGAGATTACAAAGCCAATCAAATTCTTGAGATGGTCCCTCTCCTTTTCCATATCCCATAGCTTGAAAAATCCAGCTTCAATTAAGGTTGCCTTTACCTGTTCTGCTTCCTTTTTCTTTAAATCTAGAGAGGATTTCGGCTTACTCTCTCCCTCAATTAAATTTTGCCACTAAATAGTCAAATCCTCTTGTATTTTGCGGATCCATTCTTCCTCCCTCAAAATCTCCTGCACTTCAACCTTAAGTTTTGAAGCTCTACTAGACAGGTATGTTATTGAGCAGACCTACAATGTAAGCAGTTTGAGAAGAACAGCTGAGATCTTGCTAAGACAAAGCTTTAACTCGATCAACATTCACTAATTCTTCGATCTTCGCAGTAGTCATGACTAT
The DNA here is from genome assembly GCA_002740545.1 of Lophocereus schottii. Classification (NCBI taxonomy): domain Eukaryota; kingdom Viridiplantae; phylum Streptophyta; class Magnoliopsida; order Caryophyllales; family Cactaceae; genus Lophocereus; species Lophocereus schottii. Next base: position 30,543 of record NCQV01070738.1, read on the forward strand.
GCCAAATATCTCCTTTGTCATAGAGGAAAGCTAACAAATCTCTATTGTACTAAGCGTATAGATGTCAGTCTAATAGTGAAGTACACTCAAGAATTGAGAAACTCGTGCTCTGCTAACTAACAGGTCCCTGGCAGAGCCATGATTAGAAATAATACCAATTAATCACCTCAACTCCTTTGAGAATGGTCTCTCGGACCCAATCTTCCTTTAAGTTGTAAAACTGATTCGCTAAGAAAGTAGGGATACTTTGAATAGGTGTGGCTTCAACCAAATGATCAAGAGTGCCATGTATAGGAATGATATCAATTATTACTACATCAGGGTGCTCTACCACAACAAGAAGTGCTCCATGTAGGGGTACTTCTATTTTTTCTGTGGGGGCATCTTCTTGTTTCAAAGTTCCTTATTCAGTAAAAGTGTCCAACTCCGTGATAGGCAAATCTTTAAATTTTGTGCCATCTCCCATATTAGAATCATCAGAATGAATGGAGCAGCCATAACGAGCCCTCATGAAGTTTACCTTGATGGGTGATTGATCACAAGAATTTTCCATGGTAGGTGATTGATCATTGGGGTCAGTTTATTTTTCTTTTTTTGTGGCCCTTTGTTGCCTCCAGAAACCTTGGTTTTTTATTTTTTCAGAGGATGATACTGGAGGTTTCTCCTTTGCACAACTATCACCCATAGCTCCTGAAATTTCAACATCTCCATGAACAAACTCATAGAGAGGGCGTAGATGATCAATAATGTAAACAGATTCTCTTGAAAGCTCTTTCTTATTCATTGTAGTCTAGTGAACCTTTTTGACTAACTGACTTAAATAAGGAGTCTTGATTTTGGTTCACTAACTACAGTAATCCCAAGAACAAACTCCTAAGGAGGAACATTGAACTTAGGCCCCGTGTCACCCTTCTGAAGATCAGCATGGGCTTGTGTAAGATCCACTATACCCCTTGATTGATTCCAAATTGGCGAGCAAATCGGTTGGGGCAAAAAGGCTCCAA
>NCQV01070760.1:10663-24951 GCA_002740545.1 Lophocereus schottii
CGTTGCATGATTTCCATTTTCTCGGATCTAGTTGAGCACTACTTAGAAATTTTCATGGATGACTTCTCTGTATTTGGGTCTTCCTTTGATGATTGTTTGTCTAATCTGAGAAAAGTGTTGGAACGGTGTAGGGAGAAAAGTCTAACTCTAAATTGGGAGAAATGCCATTTTATAGTTAAAAAGGGAATAGTCTTAAGCCATGTTATTTCTAAAGATGGAATTGAGGTCGATAAGGTTAAGACTGATTTAATTGTTAATCTTCCCCCTCCCACCTGTGTGAAAGAAGTAAGGTCTTTCCTTGAACGTGTTGGCTTCTATCGTCGCTTCATTAAGGACTTTAGTAAAATTGCAAAGCCTTTGTGCAACTTGCTAGTTAAAGATGTGCCTTTTTATTTTTCTGATGAATGTCTTGAGGCTTTTTCTAAGCTTAAGAAAGCCTTAACTTCTGCTCCTGTTCTTCATCCTCCCATCAGGGGAGAACTATTTGAATTGATGTGTGACACTTCTGATTATGCTGTTAGGGTAGTTTTGGGACAGCGAGTTGATAAGAAGCCCCATGTCATCTATTATGCTGGTCACACTTTGAATGATGCCCAGCTGAACTATACTGTGACTGAGAAAGAATTTTTGGCTGTGATCTTTGGGTTTGAGAAGTTTAGAACTTATCTGATTGCGTCTCATGTGATTGTGTACACCGACCACTATGCTCTTAAGCATCTTCTTTCTAAGAAGGATGCTAAGCCTAGACTGGTGAGATGGATATTGTTGTTGCAAGAGTTTGATTGTGAGATCAGAGACAACAAAGGTTCTGAAAACCTTATAGCTGATCATTTGTCTAGGATTCTATCTGATAGAGGGAGTGAGTCAACTGTTTTTGAGTGCTTCCCTGATGAACAGTTGTACGCTGTCCACCCTGATCCTTGGTATGCCAATATTGTTAACTACCTAGTTACTGGTAGGATCCCTGAGGGTTGGACCAAGAATGATAGGGATAGGTTTTTCCACCTCATGAATTTCTTTGTTTGGGATGATCCTTATTTGTTTAAGTGCTGTGCTGACCAAGTCTTTAGAAGGTGTCTTCCCGACCATGAGGTGAGAAGTGGCCTTTCTTTCTGTCATGGTCAAGCATGTGGGGGGCATTTTAGTGGTAGGAAGATTGTAGCCAAAGTTCTTCAATGTAGTTTCTATTGGCCTACTCTATTTCGGGATGCTTTTGAGTATTGTAAGAGTTGCCCTAGGTGCCGATAGTTGGGTAGAATCAGCAGGCGGGATATGATGCCACTGATTCCCATCATTGTGGTGGAAGTTTTTGATGTGTGGGGTATAGACTTCATAGGACCATTTCTATCATCTTTTGGGAATGAGTATATTTTGCTAGCTGTGGACTATGTGTCTAAATGGGTTGAAGCCATCCCTTCTAGGACTAATGATGCTAAAGTTGTTGTGAAGTTCTTGAGGGAAAACATCTTTGCTAGATTTGGCATGCCCGGTGCTATTATTGGTGATCAGGGTATCTATTTGAATAATGGGTCCTTTGATGCCTTACTGAAGAGGTATTCCATTGTCTATAGGCTTGCTACACCCTATAATCCCCAAAGTAGTGGCCAGGTTGAAGTGTCTAATCAACAGATTAAGCAGATTCTTAAAAAACCGTGAGCAGGAATAGAAAGGATTGGACTGACAAATTCGTAGATGCTCTTTGGGCCTATAGGGCAACTTTCAAAACTCTCTTAGGTATGTCACCTTATAGGGTTGTTTATGGTAAGCCTTGTCATCTTCCTGTGGAAATAGAGCATAGAATTTGGTGCGCCATTAAGAAACTCAACTACGACTTGACTGAGGTTGGTGAAGAGCGTAGACTGCAACTGAATGAAATTGATGAGATTAGAGTCGACGCTTATGAGAGTTCTCGTTCTTACAAAGAAAGAGCGAAGTTGTTCCATGATAGGCGTATCCTTCGGAGAGAGTTTGTCCCCGGAATGAAAGTGCTCTTGTATGACTCTAGGCTCAATTTGTTTCTAGGGAAGTTAAGGTCTTAATGAAATGGTGCTTACATTGTCTCACATATTTTTCCCTATGGTGCAGTTGAAATTCAGGACCTTGACAGTGGTGCTACTTTTAAGGTGAATGGCCAAAGATTGAAGCAATTTCTGGAGTTGCCTAGCAAGGAAGACGTGAAGTGTCTGATACTCCGTAAGCCGAGTCCTGCTCAATGATGTGTTGAGATGATAGCTCGGGTGTACTTAACACCCGACCTGGTTTGCTAGGAACTTCTTTTCATCCCTTCTCTCTTTTACTCTTTTTCTCTTTTTCCCTTTTCTTTTCTTTTGTATAGTTGGTTCTTTTTGTTTTTCTTTTGTATATATGTTGACTATTTGATTTTGAGTCGTATCTTTGTGAGTCTTATTTTATTTGTTTTCTTTTTCAGTTTTATCTTGTGGTTTTATGTTTCTTTTTACTTCCAATGAGGACATTGCTCGGAATAGGTGTGGGGGTGGGAAAATTTTGACTACAAAACAAAAAAAAAACTACAAAAAAATGACAAAAAAACGATTTTGGGAAGTTTGAAAATTCAAAAAAAAAACTTTGAAAATTTTGAAAAATTCAAAAAGATTTTTGTTTTATTTTGGGGAAGTTTTGTACTATTTTGATCGACTTAAATGCTCTGTGCTTTGATTGTTAGCCTGTATATACGCATGATGTGCATGTTAAATCTCTATCTTCGGTGCTTAGCCCTAATTCTGACCCCATCTGTTCATTATCGCTGTGTGATCTAATCCTTATTTTTATCATCTTCATTGTCTTAGGGTCTTAGTTTTCCATGATTGGCTCTCCCACTTATTTTTAACATGATTACTTTGATTATTTTTATCGAAAAAAATGAAAAAAAAGGAAAAAAGGGAAAAGAACAAAAAATGATGAAAAAAAAACTGGAAAAAAAACAAAGAAAGAATAGGAAAAAGGAAATAAAAAGAAATTTGGAATGACAAATAACCCTTGGAGGCATGCACTACTGGGTGTTACCCTTTGAGGCAATATTGGTACTGGGAAAGCTTACTTCCTATGTTGATTAATCAATAATGTAATTTGTGTTAATCGAGTAGGATTGAGTTTGGTTTTGGTAAACCTAAGCCGTAGGATGATGAGACACATGCACATGAGCGCAGGGAAGGATTCAAAGCTTTAGTGTATGCGTGGGATGAAAAATTAGTGCTTTGATGTCATGCATGGGGTAGAAAGCCTTGATGAGTATATTTTGTTTATATGCAGACTTATATCTTTGCTACATGGGTGATTTAGTTGATTAGAATGTGTATATATCCTTCCATAGCTTTGTACATATTAATTTTTGAAAATCAAAACCCAAAAAGATTTTCGATTTTTATTTATGTTTTCTTTTATAGATTTTGTGTGTATATCTTCTGTAAACCCTCACGAGACCTTCCTCGTCCACTAGGGGTTTAAAGGGATTATTGCACATGCTAAGTGCAATCATGATTTCTACGAAAGTGAGTTAGGATTTTGTTTTTCTTTTTTAGGAATTTTAGTTTTGTTTTACTCGAGGACGAGTAAAACTCAGGTGTGGGGGCATTTGTTCAATCCAAAATTATGAAATTTTATACCCTTTTATCGTCTAATATTCGCTCTAAATAAATTATTAAATTAGATTTTTAATAATATTTTTCTTTATTTTGCAGGCATTGGAAATAACTTGAAGAAAATAAATAAATTTACTCAAACAAGTGCTAGAGTGGGATCAGAGTGAAGCATACAAGACAGAAGAAAAAAGTAAAGCTAGACCAATCCAGCAGCCTCGAGGCCCGAACGGTGGCCCAGTCTATCCCTCTCTCTCTTTTCTCTTTTTCTTTCTCCCTCAGCCCAGCAGCCCACTTATCCTTCTTCTTTTCCCCCTTTTCTTTTAATTCCTCATTTTGGGCCTGTTTCCCGAGCCCAGCAGCTGCCATAGCACCCATTTCCTCCCTCTCTTTCTTTTCTTTTTCTTTTTAATCTCTTTGGGCCCAGCTCCCCCACTTCTTTCTTCCTCAGCCCAGTACATGCCCCTTTTTTCTTTCTCTTGTGACGGAGGCCCAGCATGCCTTCTTCTTCCCCCTCCTTTTTTTTTTTTTTTGGTTGTTGTTCTCCTTCTTAGCTGGGACAGCAAACAGAGGACCCGAACAGCAGCCTGAACAGAGCCATCCGTGGCTCTTCTTCTTCCTTCCCCTATCCATTACTCTCTCTTTCTTCACCATCAATTTCCCTCAATCATTGCCATCATCAAGTCAACGGTTACTATGGCTTTAATGGAGGGCAACCAATAGGTTTTGGACGGGTTCTTTGGGGTCTTTAATGGCGGATCAAAACAGATCCGGGTGAAGGAGTTCTTGGCTTCGATTTTCCGCTTTCTTTTCGGTTTTTCAGTTTTCAAGTGGTAGATGATTTTTGATTTAGTGCAATTGGCATATGGAGTTTTGGAATTCGATTTGGACCTCTGGAATATAGTTTAGAATTTTCTTTTAGATTCAAGCATTGAATTCGAATCATCGGTTTACTCTACTTCGATTCTGGCTCTGAGTTTTGTTGTTTGATTCATCTGTCTTCATCGGTAATTCACCTTAATTTGCTTGAGTTTGTTGCTTGAATTCGAATCGCAATGCAGATTTCCTTCAATTATCACTCAACTGGTTTGAGTGCTGTGGCGCTTGGCTTCGCTGAAAGTCATTCGTGAATTTCGGAATAATTACGGTTAAGTGTTGGTCTGTTCAAATTATTTACAGTTTGGTGTCTCAATCATATCTTGGTGTCTTGTCTTTGTAAGTTAGATTTCAATTTCATGAATTAATATTGTTCACTTGATGTTGGTATCGGATAATTTTAGCATTTAGTTTTAATTTAGTTTATCTTTATTTATTTGTTTATTTATTTATTTTTTTAGTAATCTAATTTCACAACCATCCCTGAGAATCGACACCCATTAGCGTTGCAACGATAACCATATACTTGCGGGAAATTAAAACAGTCTATATGTAAATTGTTGATGGAATGTTATAGTACGTATGAATTTTTGAATTGTCCAAGTTGGACAGTTTGGGCCTCTATGATATTTTGTTGTTGGCTACAAAGTCGTTGCATATGTTGGGAAGATATCGGTTAGTATTTCCTCATGTTCTCTGGGTGCAATTTTAGAGATGATAATCATGTGTTTGCTTCATTTTCAAAATTCATAATTCAGAGAACTACAGAGAAATGCTGCTGAAATTCTCCCTCATATATGCAATGGTTCAGCCAAACAAACCAAATATTATATGAATCCTGAATGGGTTTAAGACCACCTGCCTTTGTAGAAAGAGATAAGATCATATCATGGCATGTCATTTTGTATGTGTTGATTATTTGTTTTAATTATTACTTTATAATTGAATAAAACATCAGATTTCTGAAGGTAGATATTTTGCCAAAAGTAATTGCATATTATTAAGAGCGTAGTGATAATTAGCTTTGTAACTTTAGGGAAAAAGATGTTTCCTTATATCGAATGTTGTTAATTTCCAATTGCAGTAATGGGAACCAATCGAGACTGGATGTATGAAAGACTTGATGGGAATTATTTGAGTGATGAGGTTGTGGGAAAAGTAGATGACTTTATTAAGTTTGCCAGTGAGGAAGAGTATTTTCAGAAATATAAGAAGCTGAAATGCCCCTGTGATAAGTGCTGAAATGTGCTTTATTTAGATGAGGATACTGTAAAGTTACCCCTCTATAAGTATGGATTTCGTCTAAATTATTATGAATGGACATACCATGGTGGTCTGAATGCTAATTTGGGAGTTTAAAGTAGCACATCTACATCAAATAGGGTTGAAGGCAACCAAATGAGGGATATGGTTATGGATGATTTAGGGCCATATCTTCAACCTGGGGTGAAGAAGGATTGAGTTATGTTGAAGGGGATCCAAATCCTGGAATAAAGGCTTTCTTTGATATGATAGCAGCTGCTGAGAAGCCATTGTATGATGGTTGCTAGTCGTCTCTTCTATCAGTTGCTGTAAGAATAACAAATCTCAAGTGTGAATACAACATTCCTAATAGAGCTATTGATGGTTTTGCCACATTAGTGAAGGATATATGTCCCGATGATAATAAGATTCCTAACGCTTTATATGGTATAAAAAAGTTGCTTGTCGGTCTTGAGATGGCACATGAAAGAACAGATGTTTGTCCTAAAGGGTGTATGTTATTTGGAAGGATGTTACCCATTTGGATAAATGTGAAGTGTGTCATGCAGATCGGTATATTAAGAAGAGATTAAGTGGTAAGCTAATTGCAAAGAAGCAAATGATTTATTTTCCTATTACGCCAAGGTTACAAAGGCTGCATGCAAAAAAACATGTTGCAGAGCAAATGAGGTGGCATTCGAAGAATCCACGTGGTGGTGGCTCCTTTGCGCATCCATGTAATGCAGAGGCATGGAAACATCTTGATGATTCTTATCCCTCATTTGCAGCTGAGCTTTGCAATGTTCAACTCGAATTATGTACAGATGGCTTTTCCCCATTTGCTTAATTTGGACAGACTTACTCTTGCTGGCCGGTTATTCTCACACCATATAATCTTTCACCTTGGCTTTGCATGAAAAAGCCATACATGTTCTTGAGTACGCTTATTCCTGGCCCAAAAGCACCTAAAGGGAACTTCGATATCTACATGCAACCTCTTATTGAGGAGTTGAAGAAGTTGAGGAATGATGGAGTTCAAACATATGATATATCCAAGAAACAAAACTTTAAAATGAAGGTAGCCGTACTTTGGACTATAAGTGATTTCCCTGCTTACGGTATGCTATCTACGTGGATGATAGTCGGAAGGCATGGCCGTATTGTATGGAGAAGACGAATTCATTTAGGCTAAAGTATAGAAAAAAAACATTCATGGTTTGATTGTCATCGGCAATTTCTACCTCATGAGCATTCGTTTAGAAAGAATAAAATTTCCTTCTAGAAGAATAGGGTAGAAGAGTCTAACCCCCCTCCTTTGTTGAGTGGAGAACAAGTGTGGGATCGTGTTTCTAAGTTGCCAAAAACTACCAATCATTGTGGTAAGACTGCTATGTATGGAGTGGAGCACAATTGGACCAAACAAAGCATTTTTTGGGAACTTCCATACTGGAGTAAGTTGTTGATTCGTAATAATTTAGACGTCATGCATATAGAGAAGAATGTGTGTGAGCAAATAATCCACACAATAATGGACGTAAAAGGCAAAACAAAAGATGATGTTAATGCCAGAAGAGATTTGGCTGAGCATTGTAACCGTCAAAAGTTACATGTACAAGCCACTAAAATGACTGGTGGGGAAAGAGTGACAATGTCAAGTGCCCCATTTGCCTTTAATAAAGAGAAAAAAAAGCTCTGTGTGAGTGGATAAAGAACTTAAAGTTTCCAGATGGCTATGCTTTGAATTTCAGTAGGTGCGTAGATGTGCAAGGTGATAAGCTTCATGGCTTAAAAAGCCACGATTATCACATTATCATGGAGAGCTTGCTGCCAGTTGCGTTGAGGGAGTTGCTACCTACCAATGTATGGAAAGCAATTACAAAGATCAGTCAATTTTTTAGGGATCTTTGCTCTTCACAGATTCACATTGATGATATGTTTCATTTGGAGAAAAACATCCCTGAAATTATTTGGAAATTAGAGAAACACTTCCCTCCTGCGTTCTTTAATGTTATGGAGCATCTGGCTGTCCACTTGTTATATGAGGCTGGAGTCGGTGGGCCTGTTCAATACAAATAGATGTATCCTATTGAAAGGTAAAAATATATATTAGATTGACATAAGTACCTTTAATGATTTATATGTTAATGTTAACATTTTATTGATAATAATCTAGGTTTCTCCATCACCTGGAACGTAAAGTTGGGAATAAAGCTCGAGTTGAAGCCTCTATTTGCAATGCATATTTGACTGAGGAGATTTCGAATTTCCATACCCATTACTTTGGTGACAAAGTTGACATAAAAACTAGAGATGTAGGGCGAAATGTTAGAGTTGGCATGGAGCGAAGCAATCCTAATATCCCTGCCATCTTTTCCGAAAACGTTGGATATGCAACCTCCAAAGGAAACTCTAAATATCTGAATGATCAAGATTATTATCTTGCTCATCAATATGTCCTTTCCAACTGTGAATTATTGAGGGAGTATGAACGGTATGAATTTTTTAATGTTTTGATTAACATTGTAGATAAGTAATCATTAGTCGGTCATATTTGAGTCATTTTATATTATTTGTTAATGAATTAGGTATTTTGAGCAAGACATATTGAAATTGAATCCAAACATTTGCCTTCAAGATGTCTGGAGTAAGTTTGACGACCAATTTCGTGATTGGTTAAAACAATATGTAAGTCATACGCAATAACCATAAAACATAATTTGAAATAATCCGTGGTATATACCATATGTGATGTGTTTTATATGTATAGGTATTAAACTCCAACATCACTGATGATATTATTAGGGCTCTTGCAATGGGTCCTAAGAAAGATATGTATGTGTGGAATAACTATTACATTAATAACTTTAATTTTCACACGTATGTGTATGGAAAGGATAAGTCAATTGTGAATTATGGGGTGTCTGTCAGAAGTGTTGATGGAGTGGAGTATTATGGCTTTCTGTAATAAGTCATGGAGCTCACCTATGTTGGTGCAAATGCTTGTTATAAGACCATCTTGTTTAAATATGATTGGTTTGACTCATACAAAGGCACAAATATACATAAATAGTATAAGTGTGTTGAGATTAATCATACGAGGAAGTACCCAAAATATGATCCCTTTGTATTGGCTGGTCAAGTTCAACAAGTATATTTTACACCATATCCAAGCACCAAAAGTGATAAAAATGTCTGGTGGGTCGTGTTTAAAGTCAAGCCTAGATCGACCATTGATGCTTCGGTGGATGAGATGGCATTTCAGGACGATGTGAATGACAATCCACCGACTTTATCTATGGTGGACTTGGAGGATGAAGAAACAATGATCGAGCATGATAAACTTATGGAGGGAGATCATGAAGAAGGAGAATCCAGCCAAGATGGAGATGAAAGTGAAGATGAAGATGAAAATGAAAATAAAGATCAATATCCGTACGATGATGAGGATGGGGATAAGGATGACAATGACAATGGGGAGGACTAATTAGAGAAACTCACATTTTAGAGACAAGACTAGATAATATTTTGTTTTCATGATGTAACATATTTTGGTGCACTTATGTGTATATTCAAAACTAAGAAACCTTGTGTTTGTATATGTATTTTGATGGTTAATGTAATATTTATTTGCATTAATCAGTAGGTTTCACACTTATACTATTTTCAATGTCATTATTAATTTGTTTATTCTAATATAATTTAACTAATTGGTTTTCATAGATGATATCAGATTCACAAATACTATCCCGTTCCAAATTTGGTCGAGATAAACGGAGAGGAACAATTGGTGAAGATAGGGAGGGTCTAAATGCCCTTGTTGATTTAGATGAGTCGTAGCCGCCATCACAACTACTTGATCATGCAACGATAACCCATGGCTCATCTAATGTAATGGCAATCCAGGTGCAAGGGAGGTTCTTTCCCTGGAGGGTTTATGGTTAGTACACCAAAATGTGATTTACTTTGTTATTTGGCTTCTAAATTGTAGTCATTTTTTCATATGTTATAAGATTGTTTCCTTAATATAGGTTTGATGATAACAAAGTATCTCGTCAAGTCACTCGAAGTATCAAAAGCTACTGTAGGACTCCTTACACATGTTGGAGGGAGACTCCGGATCACATCAAAGCCTTTTGGTGGAATGCATTCAAAGTATGTTTATATATGAATATATGTATATTTTTAAACCAGTATTCGTGGACTAATTTTGGGTATACAGGCCATTAGCAGACCAATGGATAAATTCTTTACCTTTTGTTATATAATAATGGAAATTACATTTGGTTCACTTGATGTTGCTTTGGCATAACTTAGTTAATAGAGAGCAGCAACAGTACCAAGCACTCGAATTAGGTGGTGCAGCTTTTCACTTAAGATACTTAGTAGTTCCATCTAATTTTATGACTTATAATTGTAAATAAATGCAGGATCGATATCGATGGTCAGCTGAGCATACATCTCTTGTTAAGGAAGCATATTGGGAGAAAGGGAAAGATCGTCTTAAAGATATGGTGTATAAAGTGAGTAAGAAGAAACCAACTGATGTGATACCATGGCTATTTCTTGATGTGTAGTGGCAGTTCCTACATCACAAGTAAACCAATGAAGGTTTTCTGAAGAGATCAAGGCAATCCAGGCTAAACAAAATCACTTGTCATAAAGTTGGGACTCGTCACACTCAAGGATCCGTTTCAGCTGCTGCAATTGCAAAGAAGATGGTACAAATTAGCTTTTCTCCAATTGCATTTTGATTATGTCATGTCATTTATAACTATTAATTGAGTACTTGTTTTTGCAATTTATTGATATATCGAAAAGGTGGGGAGACAGTCACTATTGCTAAGTTGTTTTCCAAAACACATACAAAGCATAAGGACAAGACTTTTATAGATGATCGATCAAAGGCTATATGGGTGTGCATCAAACCAATTCATTTTCCTTTATTTGGTTAATGTATTACCTTCGCATTGATTAAGGGTCCACACTGAACACTAGCTTGTTCAGCTTTGGGTTATCTTGTAAAGTTGATCCCTGTTTAAGCCTCTCATGATCCACTCATCATCACTGGTGGGTAGACCTTCTGACTGCTTGTTGAACAGGTGTGCTTCAGGTCTAAAATATGGTGGAACATTGTAAGTTACTGATTACCTTGTTCACCATTGTTGATGCGTACTGGTTGATTGCCTTGTTCACCCTGGCTATCTCCTCATACAAATATGTCATTGTCTTATACCATTATTTTGGATGGAATTAATTGTACTTGATTTAGTTGTATGTCTCCAGACTCCGTAAAAGAGCTTGTATTAGATGATAATCTATATAATCATTGTGTAGCAACTTCAAATAGCTGAATAGGACTGAACATGACTGAAACCTGATTTGGTTATTGCTGCTGGGACCTTTCCTCTTTGTTTGGTTATTAAGTGGTTTGCTGAACATGGCTGAAACATTCCTGAATAGGACTGAACATGGCTCAAATAGCTTAATAGGACTGAACATGATAATCTGTATAAATCATTGTGGAGTAATTTCCTGATTTGGTTATTAAGTGGTTCGCTTTGTTATCTCATAATTACTTTAGTTCTATTCAGTGGGTTTTTCAGAGCAAAGCTTGCAATATTTCTTCTTTGGACTAAGCATAGTTTCTAATTTGGTTATTATTGCTGGGATTTTCCTCATCTATGTCTGGGCTACATTATTAATAGCTATACTTCCAATTTTGTTTTGAGTTTTTTGCTTTGTTCAGACCCTTAACTTTTTTTGGGCCTTCTTGTTTTTTACCAATTGTTTTCCAGTCTCCAGAACTAAGGCAGGGAAAATGTTGTTTATGAATAATTAAATTTCTGGTCCTATTTTCTTCATTGGGGTTTATTGATTTGGAAAGTTTCAAGTGACAGTGTGTTATCAGTTTGTTTTACTTGGTTTGTTGTGTACAAAATCCAAGAGCATGAAAGAATGAAGTGGAATGAGAAATTAGTTTGTTTTACGCATTACATATATACTAATATGAAGTCATTCTTAGTACAAGTGGGAATAGTTATAGCCCAGGTTGGAGAAATCAGTATGTTATCCATTTCACGAAGAAGAAACACATGCTTTATTAATCAATTCTTATGTGGTGTCTCCTACCTGAATCACTAAAGTTGGGTCTTATGTGGTGCTTGTACAAACTAGGGAGATCAACTATAGGTTGGAACAAGTCTTGGTCAATTTGGTTGTATTCCATTGACTGCCACTAGATGGGCTTGTCTATATATCTCCATTCCATAATTTCATCTAATATTCATGGTGGTTATTGCAATGTCATGAGTTTAGGACATGTTTCCTTTTTGTAAAGTGTTTTTGAAGTGCTTGACTATTTTGTTACTACTGGGCAACATTATATATTTCTTGGGCTATCTAAATTTTTCTGATTTGTTTATTACTACTGGGATCTTTCCTCTTCTATTTGTGGGTAACATTATTAACAGCTACACTTTAAAAATGTGGAGTTAGCTGAAATCAAATTATGTTGAGGTACCAATTTGTTCACATCAGGTTTACTTGGCTTGGTTAATTCGCCTACAGTAAGTTTGTCAGACTTGGTAGGCCTTATGGGCTCCAAATGTTGAGCAAAAATCTTGTTATCTTCAGTTTGAAAAGATGATCCCCCAATGTTTATCAAAATAGACTTCTTTTCAGTTTGCAGGCAACTTCAAGTGTCAGAGACTTTTAGTTTGGATATGATGTGCTGCATGGTTGTATATGTTGTGGTTGTGATTGAAATTCCCTTGAAACGTGTAATTCCTAAGGTGGTTGATCTATTATTGCAATTTTGCAGGAGAAATACCAGTCACTGAAACTTGCAAAACAAGTTCCCCCATCAGAGGAGGATAATAGACTTTTCCTAGAGGTGGTTGGAGGATGGAGCGAGAAAGGAACCGTCTATGGGCTGGATAATAGTGTCAGTCTTTTCTCCATAAAAAATGAAATACAACAACAACGCACTTCGAGGAAAGAGCAGCAACGGAAGATGGCAGAGCAGCAAAGACAGCTTAAAGAGCAGCAAAGACAACCTGAAGAGCAGAAACGAAGGATGGAAGAGCAGAAATGAATGATGGAGGCACAATGTAAGATGATGGAGGATCAAAAACAAGCACTACTAGGTATGCAATCCCAAATAGCACTCATGTCAAGTTTGCTTGGTCATCCATCCGACCTTCATGATTCAGAAAGTAGGTTGCTTTACATGCATATATGCACAGCAAGAGATCTTTGAGGATTTGACTTTTGGGTGCTTTGAATCTTTTGGTATTTGTATTTGTTCACTTTTGTAGATCTTGTTTAAGGTTAGTAAATATGCTTTAGATCATAGTAATATGGGGTGCTTTTGGAATGTTACCATATTTACTAACCTTAGATGTTAGTGTGGGTTATCAAAACAACTCCACACCTTTTGGAATGAATCTTGCTGGAATTGGTCTAGTAAATTGTAGATCTTGCTGGAAATTATGGCTGCCAAATTGTACATGGTGCTGGAAAGCTTTTACAACTTTGTATTATGCATTTTAATTTAATTCTTGTGGACTTGTTCATGATGATGTTTTCATATCGGAAGTGTTATCAATTACAACAGGGATTAAAATAGGCAAGCTAATGCTACTTGCTGGAAACTGTGGCCTGCTAAATATTATGGATTACGATAGGGGTTATCAATTTTCCCATCGCACTTTGTTATATGAATCTACAAACTTCCAACAAATAGAAACCGATGATTTTAATTGGTTTCTAAATATATGTAAGTTCGGTTTGAGAAATATTAGAAAACGATGCCTTTAATCGGTTTCAAAAAATTAGCAACCAATACATAGGGTTGATTTCAGAAATATTAGAAACCGATACATAGATTCGATTTCACAAAATTAAAAACCATGATTCGTAATCAGTTTCATAAAATTAGAAACCGATGACTTTTAATCGGTCTCTAAATATAGAAACTGATAGCTCTCATCGGTTTCTAAAATTTCGAAACCGAGGGCTTCAATTTTAGAAACTGATGTCTCTAATTGGTTTTTAAAGTTTCGAAACCGATGGCTTCAATCAGTTTCTAAATATTAGAAACTGGTAACTTGTCGGTTTCAAATCTTCGTTTCAATTTTAGAAACCGAAGCTATTTCAATTTCGAACCTATTTTGCTACCAATCTTCCGGAAATGAATCCTTTTCGATCTCCAATCGGTTTCCAATTGGGTTTTGAAACCGATTGTGGATATTTAGAAACCGAAAAAATCGGTTTCTAAACGCGTGTTTCCTTGTAGTGATTCCTTTTTGATCTATCTGAATCCTTCTCATTCCCTAAGAGGGAGAAAAAAAGAATTTTTAACTCTTCCAATTTCTTCCTGGTCCTTTCAACTTATTATCATTCCTTCTCAAATCTTGCCCAAAAAAACTCATTCATTTCCATTTCTCCGCACTCATTCCCAATCATATCCTTTTCCAAACCCCATTTCCCAACAAAAAGACTAGGCTCTTAACCTACACCCTTTCTAAAGACCCATGCAAAATTTTGCTGCTAATTACTGGCCTCTTCACGCCA
>NCQV01070763.1:3603-18321 GCA_002740545.1 Lophocereus schottii
ATTTCACACCAATTTAGGACAGTTTCATCTAAAATTCATATCTCAACAAATACAACTACAAAATTCATGAAATTTTGTAGGTCAACTCGTAATATTATAAAGAATCTACAGAAAAATTTTTAAAATTTTCGGATGTCCCAATAATTTTTACAAATTACATCAGCAGGGCTAAAACTTCTTGAACTTGTGAAACAGGTGATAACACCCAAATAACAATATCAAATTCTGATTTGCACTAGTAATTACCATTCTAAAGCTAAATGACCATTGCACGTTGATTGCATGTTGATTCTAGGCATGGGAACACAATGAAACAACATTCAAGAGAGAGGGAAAGAGAGAGTTACCTTGCACAAGAGAGGAGGAGAGGAGAGAGAAAGAGGCGGCTAGGGGCGGTCGCAGGTGGTCGACGACGGTGCTGGCCGCCGGGGTATGAGGTAGAGGGGGGTGAGAGATGTAAATGGTGAGGGAGCTCTAATGACTTCTAGTTGGGAGAAGAGTCAGAGAGCCTTTTTACATTCCAGGCACTCAGCAGATTGAAACTGCTAACAACAGTTTTACACACTCCACTATCTTGAAGTTATTAACCAAAGCCGCTATTAATATAATTGAAATTATTATCCCGATGAGTTTGAAATTTTATTATATATATATACAAGTGTGTATATATGTATGTATTTTAAAAAAAACGAAATATATGGGAAGTCTCCCGACTTGGCTGAGCCATTACTTGCACACATAACAATTTTGTTGAATTGAAATGTGCGCGCTCGAATTATTATTCATTCAAAGAATATATGCATTTACATGTATTCGTTATTTATGTATAGACGCATGTATATAAGAGAAACAATTCTAGGAATTGTTATTAGCGGATATCATTAGTCACAGTTTAATGCGCTAATACAACTTGCGTAGGGAGGGGCTGTTACAAGTACCTAACACCGTGTTCGTAGGATCTCTAGTCTCTTCTCCTTCCAAGCAAAATATTTGACCTCCTGCTTGTGGTTTCTTGTTACTTCTGTACCAGCTGGAGGACGACCACATTGTGCTACTGGATTATTCCCCATTCCTGATTTTTGAGTATTACCCTGGGTGTTCCATGTTGCCTTTGGGTAGTCGATGACCCTATGGCCCATTTCACCACATCCAAAGCATTGACCCATAATGCCTTTGCATAGGCCAAAGTGTTGATGCTCACACTGGTCACATGTTTTCTTTTGTTACCAGTGGGCAAGATGTTTTCCCGTGTTCTGTCTAATCCCAGGTCCATGTTGCCTTTGGCCAGTCGGTGACCCTATGGCCCATTTCACCGCATCCAAAGCATTAACCCGTAATGCCTTTGCATGGGCCAAAGTGTTGATGCTCACACTGATCACATGTTTTCTTTTGTTACCATTGGGCGAGATGTTTTCCCATGTTCTATCTCATTCCAGGTTTAAATCTCTTGAAGTTTCTGTTTCCTTGAGAACTCGATCCTTTAGGGCTAAACTTTCTCTTTGTCTGGCCCTTTTCCCTATTTTTGATCTCGGTCTCATTCATGATACGGGCTACTTTCACAGCCCTTTGATACATCTGTTGAAAATTAGCATAGGCATGCCCTGCTTATCGTTTGCTTTACTTTCCCTTTCAGTCCTTGCCCCAAGTAGTCCATTCTCATTTCTTCAGTTGACACTTAGTTCGGTACGAAATGGCCCAGTTCATTAAACATTTTCACATATTTCATTACACTCATTTCCCCTTATTTCAGGCATAAGAGCTCCTGTTCCTTAACACTTCTCGCATCTCAGGAAGGGATAGTATTGAGCATCCATTAGGGCTTTCAATTGATCCCAAGTCAACGCTAGTTCACATGCCCGAGCTCCCCACCAAAATTCAGCCTCTTTCTCAAATTGATAGGTGGCTAGACATACTTTGAACCTCTTGAGGCATTCTATAATTTCAAATAGACTTTCTATCCTTCTAAGCCATTCCTCATATACCATGGGGTCTGATCCACCCCCAAAATTAGGAGGTTTAAGCTTATAAATTGGCAAATCATTTCCATGGCAGTAGGTTCAAGAATTGGTTCTCATCATGGAGGCATCTGTTCACATATTGACATAAGAGGTTACTTAGTTCTGATTCCAATTAGGAGTGAACACCACAACCACACTAGGACTTATAAGGGCATGATTTCTTAGTTAAATGAAATTATTTGCAAGTGGGGCAGAAAGATGTTATCTATAGTCCCAAGTTAAGTTTTAGCTTACCCCACGCAAGGTTATACATGCATGCCACATTTTCACTTTAAGGGAGTGCACGCATGCGCGTAAACAAACTAGTGTGCATATAACACTTTGGCAAGCACCAATTGCATTTATTTCATTTAGATACTGGTAGTGTGACTTAGGAGTCAGTGGGAGTCCTTGCCATTCTAGCACTTCATCTTGAAAGAAAATAAATTTAAAATTATATACATCACATCATCTGTGAACCTGAGTTCACACTACTCTACCCTACTCCTCGTCTGAGGTGTCATCTTCAGAAAGGTTGTCAACCATAGATTTATCCAAGCTTTCAGATTGGTCTGGGTCAGGGGCTGATGACTCTTCTAATCTCATAGTGGAGGCATATTTGATGTTGTATTCTTCATCAACTAACTCCCCATTCTGAGCATAGTGGCTCACCATCCTCGGGGGTAGAGTGTCACATAAGCATCCACTCAGTGCACCCACATGGTGCCGATTCACTGGTAGTGCTCGGCATGGGGTCTCTCAGCGAAAAGGAGTCTCATCTGATGGTGCTCGAGTTGATTCCTCTCAAATAGGGTGGTGGGAAGGTGTTAGTTCTCAACAGGCTCAATGAGTAAATTTTGAACGAGCTGACTAGCAGCAGCGCTTATTTGGAGAGGGGTAACTCCCAAGTAGTATACTTGGTGCTTTGCCAGTAATAGAAATTCCATCAAGCCTCGATATGTAAAAGGAGCGTATGCCCCCATGTGCACTGTCTGCTGATGGAGGGTGACGGCCACTTCTCTCCATCTCCCAGTCATAGGTAGCTTCCTTATAAACCTTACCACCCAGTAGTTTTGCGTGACTCTATGGGGGCCCCACTGGTTACTCATTTCTATAGCTCTCCAATATATGATTGCATTTCAAGTGGCCCGAATCCTGCCATGCCCACTACAAGTCCCTACCAAAAAGGTAGATAAATATAATTGAGAATATGGAACACCATCCTACACATCCCACTGTATAGGTAAGCATGAAAACTAGCACATATGCATCATAGGCTATGCAATTACTAATATAGGTAATACAAAGCAAGACATTATCATATAAGCATATAAGTCACGTATTTCACACATTGTAACTCCTATTATTATATCTAGAAGCATAATGCAACCTGGCTCTGATACCACCCAGTGCAACACCCCCGTCCCAAGGAGGCATCACATCGCCAGGACTTCTAGTAGAAGTCCCTCAGGCTATTAAGGTTGAACTTAAATATTAACATGTAATTAGGTATTGTAGAACAAAAATGCAAGAGTTTTGCCTCTTTTTACAATGTTTTATGGTTTAACTTAAGCTAAGGGTACCTATAGTTTGATAGTAAGGTAAAACAACATACTAGGTGACATGAGTCACAGCCACGGTCATCCCCCTGGGTTACTAACATTCAAACTAGTTAAAAACAAGAATTATAACATCATATACATAGGTTCAGAGCCATCTACATGCTTACACATTCGATGAGCAGGCATAACTAAGTACAAAGATGGTAAGACATCAATCACTTCACAGTAACCATTCAAGCGAAACTGGCAAAAGACTGCTGGCAGGACATCAGTAAAATGACTTATATACCTGCTTAATCTGAACCTGGAAAGAGAACAAGGAAAGGGGTGAGCTACCACACACTTAGTGAGTATTTCTTAACTCCTTAAAAACCAAAACATTTGCAAGTAATAGCGATAAGTAGCAATTACACAACATTTATACACTACTGTCATATTAGGTAACCAAATCTCCTCAACAAAATCATCACCTCTAAACTTCATACTAAGCTACTCAAGCTCGTATCTACACCTTTAACAACCAAACTTCCTTAGAAACAGGCATTCAAGCACGTAGCCAAGTGAAATGACAAAGATAGGGTGAAAAAGGTTTCAGTCACACATTTTAGAAACGTAGTAACTCATTTTACTTTTAAAGAACCGCTTATGATTCAATGTAGCCTCTTTAAAGCTCATATACCTTTTAAAAGTTCTTGAAATACCCACAATGGTAAGAACTCAATCCATTTTCTCATATATTAGGAAAATATCTTCTTATTTAGGCATAAGATCATATAATGTGCTGGTTATGGGAGATTGTCACTCGCCCTATGTGAGGCCGTCACTCATGTATCGAATTATCCCAGGGGCATAACATCTCTTGGACCATTACCCTCGTCAGGGTCTTCTAGGGTTCTCACTTCTGGGTCTATCTCCCTAGGCATTAGGGTTCCCGCAACCCAGGTCTACTCCCTAATCATTTGCCCACTTAAAGCACTTGTCTTAGCCATTAAAATTGTACTAAACAATTATAGGTTATTAAAAAGGGGTCACTGTCACTTACAGTCTCACCTTCAAGTGAGTCACGAATCACTTTTGTTTAATAGTTGCTTACGTAATTAAAACTATGCTTGTCTAGCAAAGTAACCCATAACCCTAGTAATGGTTTATGGTTCTTTCATTTTCAAAAAGGAAAACCTCTTGAGATCATGGTGAGTCTACTAACTCGTAATTCAAAACTTAAATAATTGCCTAGCATATAATTCAAACTAGGTCTTGAAATAAAACATCTTCAGTTGCCCTTTTTAAGTTCATTTCAATCCTTAAATGCAAATGAAAGAAATATAATTAAACCAAACCCTTAAAGCATTTTCGAGCTCATAACCCATTTCCTTTTTAAATCCCTAGACCTATTGACCTGTCAGCTTAGTCATTTAGTTGAGTAGTTCGACAATTTAGGGTCATTCAAGCTACAAACATGTTAGCAATCGAAACGGGCAACTGATGAACATTTAGAAACATCTTGAAATCATGTAAATAAGCTTTTAGCGAACTTTTAAAGGCTTTTAAAATTCGCAGTTCATTCACATCATATCATTTTATTAACTCAAGAGGGGAGGGGTTCACAAATAGCACATTTGTTTTACTTCACAGGAACAGTTTTAGCATAATCTACCGAATACCATAATTACTACGCAATTCACACAATTGCGATTAATATCAATCCCAGGCTCTCTCCTCACACAACACCGTTCACAAAAACCTCGAACCACTCATTAGTTCCACCTCAAACAATTCAACTACCAAGCTCGGTTCATTATCATAACAGTTCAATCGTCTAACTCGCAAAATCAATATCCGCAAGAATAATATGCATATCTATTCACCCAAAAACAGAATTTAAAGCATATTTAAACTGATTTAACAACAACATTTGGGGTATAATCAGTTTACTCCAAACTTCCCTAAATTGACCCGTTAGTAATCTACGCATTAAACTCAACATGCATGAGACCCGAATCAGTGTCATCATCATATTTACTTAATTTCAGCCTCAACTCCTCCAATTACTGATAACCGTCACAAAACTAAGCACGCACTGCCTATAATCATTAAAATCTGCTTGAAATTACAAATAATTTAGGAGGAAGGGAAAAACACACCTCAAATCCAAGCTAAGGGCCCGCTTTAGGGATTTTTGGGACTGATTTGGATGCTTAAAAACCAGAAATTCGACCCTTTGCCTGCTGTCAATGCCAAACCCACGCAAATTGACCCAATTCGACTTGATTTTTGGACTCACTAATTCAATGCTTTTGCTAATGATTATGCTGCGAATTTAGCCTCAATTTATAGAGGAATTGGAGTGACTAAAGACTGAAATGCATGGCCGAGTCTGGGCACGTGTTTAACGCTTCAAACCCTTGCCTGAACAGACCGCAAACGTGGTGGCCTCGCACTAATTTCCCCCAGAACTCACAGCAACCGGTTTGTTTGATGTTGGGGAGGTGGGATGTGAGGGAATGCAAGCTGGATAGAGGTAGAATTGATGCAATTTTTGGAGCTTGTGGCCGCATGTATGTTGAGAAGAAGAAAGAGGATGGGTCTAGTGCTCGGGTCGTGCGAGGAAGAAGAAGAAGCCGGGCAACAGCTAGCGTTTTCTTGGACAAGAATACGTCCCTGTTCCCCCTTTTTGTTTGTTAAAACCTGCTCACCAACTACTATTGCTAGTCCAATCTCGTACCTCTTATTCTAATTTCAAATCGTTAATACAATTATTCGTGAATATATATTCATTCCCGACTATATTAAGTTTGATTTAATAACCAACGAAACTAATTCTAAGGTTGACAATCTAATTATATTCGATAATCTACTTAATTTAGTACCCGATAATACTTCTTATTAACACTTATTAAAATCATCGTAAATTTTCAAAACTGACAATAACAATAACAATAACAATAATAAATACCTTTAATAAAATTATCACTTATGCAAGCACATTAATATTATTTTAACTCATCTGATTAATAAAATACAATTTTATAACGTCGTAAAATAGAATAATCAGCTGCACGTAAACAAATAAAAAACCCAAGTATTACAAATATGCTCTTTTTTCAAGTTCTGCTACAGGTTGGGAACTTAACCCTTGCAACTTGGCCCAATAAGCTCTGCTTTTCAGGTTCTCCCCACCATGGATCGCCACATACTCTCCGTACAAACGCCCTGGTAAGATCATTTACTACATGATATTCCGCTCTTCTGAAGAGCGACCCAATTTTAATGAGTCGTAAGTCAGCTAAGCAAATAAGTTCAAGAGGTTAGCACTCTATGTCATTTAACATTTCACCATTTCCGACACAAGGAGCAGCTACGGTTACAGATTACAACAAATAATGAAAAGCAATTACAATTTTTAAGTCTGTATAGCGTTTATCTACAACTACAAATTCTTGATACATTCTATCTGCAGTGCAATATCCTCAATCCCAGCATCCTGAAATATCTGATAAACAAGTGCCTTTGTAGCAATTTTGTCAACTTCTGGGGAAATCTGAAGATGCAATGTGCCAGTAACATTGACATTTGTTAAGCTCCACACATGCAGTTTCTGAATCCCAGAAACTCCTTTTATTTTCATGACATCATCTACAGCGGCTTTGAGGTCCTGTTCAAGAGCCCGTGAAACCCTCTGCAACAAAATTTCAGCAGAGTTTCTCAAAAGTGGTATAACTGATGATACAATCAAAACTGACATGAAAATGGAGCACGCAGGATCTGCAACAAGCCAACCCTTGTATTTGATTAATAGGGTCGATATTACAACTCCAACACTTCCCATGGTGTCTGCAAGCACATGCAAGAAGATGCCTTCCATGTTGTGGTCAATGTGGAGATGGCGATGCTTTTTATTCTGTGCTTTATTGTTTTTGGAGTCAGAATCATGACCACCATGGCAGGAACTCTCTAATCTGTGATCATAATGGCTGCTCTCACATGCAACATTTTTGTGGTGATCATGATGATGATGATCTTCCTGATTACGGCAAAGATTTAAATGAGTGCAGGAATGATCATGATGTCTGTTACTAAGACCATGGTCATGGTTTCCAAGAGCTTGATCCTGGTCATGGTGTAGTTGATGTCCACGGTTATGGTTCCCTTGAGGGTAACCATCATGACGATGGCATCTGAAAAGGCATTCATGGTGCTCAGACTGTGCAGCATGTCTATCCCCATCTTCATTCAAAGATTTTTCCTTGGAAATCAAAATGCCATCAGAGGGCTCAATGAGGGCAGCATGGCCATCGGTATGATCATGGCAAGAATGGGTAAGGGAGAGACAGTCGGAGTGGGTGTGGGTGTGGGTGTGGGAGTGGGAGCGGGAGCGGCAGTGGGAGGGGGAGTGGGAGTGGGAGCAGGAGCCACCATGCGCATGATGATGCTCCTCATGAAAGAAGATTAAACCCACAACATTCACAAGTAGTCCACCAATGGAAACAACCAACAAACTATTTGTTGAAATTTCTTGAGGATCCAAAATTCTCTCAATTGATTCTAGCACTATCAAAGCTCCAACCAAAACTAGGAAAACTGCATTGACATACCCTGAAAGCACCTCGAATCTCCCACGGCCATAATTAAACTGGCCATTCGCAGGCAATCGTGAGATATAAGATGCATACAGCCCAATGGCCAGTGCAGCACAATCAAACAACATGTGACATGCATCAGATATCAAGCCAAGACTATTGCTCATGAAACCCGCTACAAATTCTACAACCATATAACTGGTATTGATCATAAGGAAAAGTGCAATTTTACGGGACCTCCGTTCACTCAAAATGTGCGGAATGGGCTTCATTACAATTGCAGAAAATGTATCCACAGATTCAGCTCCCAGTTCGACATAACCTGAATATGCACCACTTAATTGCCTCACAGCAGCCCAAAGCAAAAGACCACAGATCAACAAACCCCAAAGTGAGAGCTCTGGAAAGTAAACCAGCTCCAAAATAATTGTACATGCAAAGGTAATGAGAAACTCCTTCTCAGAGTCTCTAGCAGTCAGCCACTTCTCATCACCATACCATTCATTCATAAGCACACCAAAAAAGACTGTGTTTGCCAATGACCAGCTCAGGTTCATAATTGAAACACTCTCGCCTTCTGCTTCAAAAACAAGCAGATTAATCACAGCAGGAAAGAAAAGCATTGCTGTGGTGAAGAACAATGAAATCAATTGAACCCGTTTCCGACCCAATTGCCTAATAGCCCCCCAATTGATCAAATCCCTCTCATAACACCCCACGAACCCAGACAAGAAGGGGAGCAACATGGGTCCAATCCTCAAACAGTTTGCATCAACAACCACCAATGAACTCCCAAATTTCTCGAAGTTAGTGTGAGAGAAAGGGAAACATTCCAGTCGATCCCAACTTACAGATAAAAGGAATAATCCGATAGACAACGTGAAGAAGCCACGAACCTTGTACTGTCCATCTTTATCCCTATCCTGATTTCTCCAGAACCCGAAGGCAACATTACCTGACAACTCAGCCAGGATAGTTGCAGCTGTTCCACAATAACGGAGGGCTTGGAAGCGCAAGAGGAAGACAATGGAAAGAACAAGGGACTTGAAAAGTAGATGCCTCAGCTGGGTTTGAGAAAGGCAGGAGATGGAGAACACTGGAAGTCGTTGCTGTTTGTAGAAAAGAGAGAAGGAGAGGGTGAGCAGGAAGGAGAGAAGGGAGACAAGGAAGGAGAAAGGGAAAAGGGAGAATGTAGGAGAGGAACGGAGGAAAGGGAGAGCAGAATAGAAGGAACGCAGGGAAAACAGGAGAACGAAGAGGAATGAGAGTGAGGATTTGTTGCATTTAGTGTTAAGAAGGGTATGTCGGTGCTTGGATGGTGTTGGAGTTCGAGTTAAGGGGTAGGGAGTGAGCTGGAAGATGGTGGAAGGAGTGGTGGCATCTGCAGGGACAGATAGACGGTGCGGACGGATTTGGCGGCGCCCTTCCATGTCACTAACAAATTTAGGAAGGGAGAGGAATGGGGATCAAAGAGTCCGTGGATGCACTTATTGGCACCTTTTGAGCTCCAATCGTAAAAGATATCAATTTTTTAAAAAATTTCAAAGAAACACTTTCTTCCTGCCCTGCCGCAGCATCAGTCCCTGCTCGGGTGAAGATTTCCTTTGCAACCCAAAAAACCAAGATGCAAAGGTAGTCAGTGACAAAATCACATAATCAGGTCTCAGAATTTCAATTGAATTGCAACAAATAAAAAACAGCTAAGCATATTGCACGCCTCAAACATCAAAGACTAAAATGAACATCAGATTCCACTGGCCCCACCCCCCAAAAAAAGAGAAAGAAAAGAGCAATTAGCGTGACACTGGAGATGCTTACAACTGCTCAAGAAAATTAAACTGTGATCGAGGCAATACATGAAGTTCTTGAGAAATAACAACTAATAGGACACTGAGTTACTTACAGCCCTCTATGGAACATACATGAATCCAGAGATGTTTTGATTTCAAGTGGGAAAGGTATCCGATCGAAAGGCTAACTGAACAACGCACCAATAAATATCCATCATTTGGATAGCATACAATCATATCGTCAACAATGTAACATTCAGGTAGAATAATATTAATCAGGGCCGGTGCTTTGTAATACATGCTACTGATCAATGAAAGCAGAAGAACTGAGAGAATGCAAGAATGTTCTCTTCTTTAAATTCAGCCCGTGTCCTTTTCCCTAGTATTTCCACCTATGATGCACGAACACTGACGGGGCAGCATGAATACGTCACAATATGGATACCGGACATGTTAATTTTCAGAAAGTTGGGAAACGGATGCAGTATGAACATAACTACTAAAATTTATAAAATTAAAATTAAAATTATCAATTATTCCTTTTAAAATGCAATAATGTGAAATACATTCTTAAAAGTCCAATAGTAAAACCTATGAATCACAATTAGTATTGAAAATATTAGTCTAAGATTACACTAATACTAGCAAATATTTATCTATGTTATCCTCTTGTGGAATTATGGAGAAATAAGTAGCTATTTTTTTTATTTTTAAATCAATTTTAAGTCTGGAAATGTAGATGGGATTATCATTATGAAATAGCAAAGATGAATTTGATATCCATTGGGATACCTTGAGCTTCTATAGTCAATTTTATTCGCTCAAGAGAATACTCAAAAAGATGATGTTCTCAACTCGTTGGGTTTACCCAAAACCTGTAAAACCAAAATTCACTACACCCATATTCTACTAGAACCCGAAATACACTCGACCTGTATTTACCCAAAACCGAAATACACCTAAACCACACCCCCCCCCCGAATTCACGGGTCTAGTTTAAGGCATGAAAAAGAAACAAATGACATTATAACAATAATAAATGTCCTTAAATTAGAAAAAACGATGCAGTTAAAATCAAGTGTTTAATTATCTTGGCATTACTATTTATTAGAAATAAGGAAACAAAAGAGCAATTTACAACAACATTGATATGTGTCTAAAGCGTTTGACTTTGTATGTCAGACACATGTGTCCTACATATTTTTTATCTTTTATCCTTTGTTTAATGTTGGTGTATCAAATATGTGTCCAAGGATTGTCGGTGTTGTGCTAGACAAGTGTCTGACACGAGACAGGGCACCTATACAAAATGCCCGTGCTTCCTAGATTTCCACCATAATTCCAGAGTGGTAAGCTAACAATGCTTTAGGGTTGTATCCAATATGGAACAATGACTTCTTAGCAATACGGCTAGGGGAGGAATAGGCACATTGGCAACCGTCAAAAGCAAGGGCAGTTAATCTATCTACTGGTCCAATAAAATCTGAACCATAATGGATGCATGACAAGACCAGTAAACCAGCTATTCTGTTCGGATAACCAGACAAGATCCACCAAAACATTCTGAGGATGGGCAAACTATCTCTAGGCTCTAGCAAAGGCAGGATCGTTTCTTGCATGTTACCCCCTTTAATAAAGAGAAAAAAAAAATTAAACTGATTTTTTATTACTTTTAGACACATCTGTCTGGGAGGTCACAGAAGGTTTACACTTGAACCACCCTAAATCCCACTACAGCAAGATCTATATAGTGGTGCCTGTTGTTGTAGTCAATGGCGGATTGAGGCTTGGAAAAAGTAGGGCCGAAGAAAGACCTTATAATTTAAACAGTAGTCACAACATTGAGTATTACATAGCAAACAGAACTAGAATAAATTGTTGTCGATGAGATCCCACATTCTGAAGCTATACATGAAACTATAGTTAGCTTCATTCTCAAACACATCACCCTCAAATGTACGAAGCAAAACAGTAATATATCAGCCCATTTCCAAACTGATTTCGTACTCAGCATAACCTGACCTAGATACAAAGCATCTTCCAAATTGTAGACAAAGGCATTAGGAACAGACTGAGTAGAAACAGCAACCTACTTGTCAACTTACCAATATTAAGATCGGGGGCAGGGCTCTCTTTTCTTAAGCTTTTGAAGAATTTAGGCACTAGGCAGTGATGCCACCTCGAACTCCCAAGTCATAAGCAAACTGGCATCCACCTTGTCTTCCCATAAATATCCACCAGATAGATGTGAGATGATTCTAGCATTCTTATTGCAACGTCAAAGATCCCAATCTTTAGGTATGGCACCTCAATTTGTCAAATCCAGTGTGCAAGTGCTCTGATTTATAAATGTGTTCGAACATACTCAAGCTAGATTAGACTCACACAACTCTTTTTGGGAGAGAGGGACCACAAGAACAAAATTAATTCCTAAGAACCTTAAATTCGAGATCAGATATCAAATTAACTTTTGATAATAGCCTATCTGAAAGCAACTAGCAAAATTAAAGCCAAAACACTGCAACTGAAGCATTTAGCAAACTGGCAATAGCAAGACCTTAAATTCGTTAATTGGATGAGCGAGGAGGCAGAAGTGATGGACAAAGCAACGGAAGTTCGGTGGAAAAAGTATAAACCAACCTGTAATTTCGCTGTGGGCAGTGGGCGTCGGAGCAGAAGGCGAAAAGATCAAGTGGTGCTGGGGACCGGTGACTGCTAATCCGGCGAGGCCCAGCGTCGCAAGCTGTTCGATGGGCACGGAGGCTCAGATGAATTTAGCGTTAGGGCTTGATACCTCGAACTTATTAAGCAGCACACAGACTCGACAGACAAACACTGCACTACCCCCACCTTCGCGAATATCTGAAATTTAATTTATCCAACGAAAATTATCTGAATTTTAAAAAAATTAGCTCTTATGCTCCCGGAATGTTTATACTTTATAGTTTGTATAGAGTTGTTTTATATTATACTTTTTAGGCGATATCATATGATATTACTTCTAAAACAATATAAACATACAAAAAGATTTTGAAACGCTACACCTGACAAAAATTGACTTGCCCGAAAATCTGAATTTGCCCACAAATTCTGGATTTTGAACACTGTTTTCTCGACCCGAAATTAAAATAAAGTGAACCCAAAAAACCCACAAATTAACGTGTTAAACTTGATCTGAACCTACCTGCTTGACCCGAATATTATATCTTTATTTTTTTATTTTTCTCTAATTTATCCCATTTAACAATAATGATTATTCATTTTTATTGAATATAGTTTACAAGACATTATGCAACGATTGCATCCCTTTTCAAATTAAACAACAATATATTTTCTTTCCCTCTCCATTCTCTAAAAATAACATCATATATAACTTAAAAATGAAAAAAAGAAAGGCTAAAAATAGGCATGAAATTGCATGAAATAACTATAGAATCCTCTGAAAAATCAATTTTAAGAAGATGAATATTAAAGATACGCAAGTCACACTATTATAATTTAATAAACAACTATATCTAATCATTTTTTAATTTAATTACTTTGTAATAATCTAAATTTTTGATGTTATAACTAAACGTTAATATCTTGTACTTTAATTCCATTTATTAGTTTTCGTTCTAACTAGTATCGAACTATGATACTAGTTGCTAGGAAAAGACTGATCGTTTTCGTAGTGGGGTCGGCAAATTGATAAAATTTTACCTGATTAGAAATTGGTAAATTAGTTAATAAAAATTATTGAATTATTGAATGGGTTGCAAGCGGGTCAAACAGCTCCAAGCCTCAATCCATTAACATACTATACACGGATTGACTCATAAATGGCCCAACCAGCTATTACCTTCTTTCAATATACAAATCGATCTACCCAACCCAAAGGGAGCTTGGTTATTTGCCGGCCTATACATAACTTTCATATATCATAATGAAAAGTTTGAATATTTTGAATATTCTTTTGAGAAATTACAACTAGTATATGATTTCATTAAATTAGATAATTTTGAGTAATTAATATGTAGAATTTTTATTTTTGACAAAGAAAAATAACTCAAAACGCATTGGGTTGACCCCGAACTCATAAAACTGAAATACACCCGTTCATATTTACCCGGACTCGAATTACATCATATCCATATTTTACCTGAATTCAAATACACCCGACCTATATTTATCCCGCATGAACTGATAGATCTACTAAACGTCACTGATCTCATTTTTTAGGTTGTTAGAAAAGAATAATTTGACCTTTAAACTTAGCCTTCAACATTCTAACCTTTAAAAATATTTATTTTTAATATACTAATTTTAAGTCAATAATGCTTTGATTTGCCAATTTGATTATGTGGTAGTTTATTGATCATATGCAAATGATATTGTTGGAAAAATGAACCAAAATGCACAATTTGCACATAATAAATAAGTTATCACCTCTCGAGTGTTTGGATAAACGTGTCTATCATTGAGGCACAATAAATAAAATACATAAGCCTTCAAATTTAGAAATTAATTAGATTTAACTTGTTCATTACACCTAAGGGTTTCTTCTTTTCGTTGTGAAATTTGGATTGGTAAATAGGTTAAATCAATTGAGATTGATAGAAGTGGGTTAAAGTGGGCATTTTTTTATTGAAGTGGGTTGAATTTTTTTTTTGTATGATGGGTGCAAGTTGGTTTAAATAGTAGAAAGTGTGTTGAAGCTGGTTGAAGTGGGTTGAAGTGGATTTTTTTTTGAAATTCGTGATGTAGGTTAAAGTGGGTTGATATGGGTTGAAGTTGATTGAGGTTGGTAAAT
>NCQV01070776.1:0-10261 GCA_002740545.1 Lophocereus schottii
GAGAAATCTTATCGCAAGAGATGATGGGGAGACCCTTGTTATTGTTAGATTTCTTCCAAAAGAAATTTCTACTGATTCTATCTATTTGACAATTTGTTTATTTGAGCAGTTGAAAACATTGCATGGTATAGGCTGACATTGATTCAACATTAGTCTAAATTAGCGACACCCTGCCTGCTTTGGAAATGTGTCCAGTTTTTCCAAACTTGCAGTTTGTTAGTATTTTTATTGAATAATTCCGAGAAGGTCACCTTTTTTGGTCTTCCCTTGAATATTGGACATCCAAGATACTTACCAAAATTGCCTTGGTGGATAATATTGAATACAAAAGAAAAAATTTGTCGATCATGAATTGTTGCATTGTTAGAAAAAGTTAATGATGATTCCTGAAAATTAATAAGCTGGCTAGAATTCAGACAGAATTCATTTAGAATTACACTAAGTTCTTGGCACTATTCCAAATTAGTTTTGAAAACAATAGGGTGTCATATGCAAATAGTAAACAAGGAATTTTATCAGATGCAATTGCGAGTGCAATTTTAATTCCAATTCCACATTGCTTTTTTGAAATTGCCTTTCAAAAGGCCATAGTCCAAACTTTCATACTAATTATAAATAGATAAGAGGAGAGGGGATACCCTTGTCGGATACCTCCAGAATGTTTAAAGAAACAAGACACATCATCATTGATGATAATAGAGGACGAGACTCTTGTGATGCATTCTTTAATCCAATCCACGCATTTAGGATAGAAGCCCAAAACTTGTAAAGCCCTAAAGAGAAATTTTCATTCAATTCTATCATAAGTCTTTTCTATACCAAGCTTAAGTACCACCCAAAATTTCTTACCTTTTATACATTTAAACTTATTCACGATTTCACGTTTGAGGAGAATATTATCCTGAATAGAACGCAAATGCATTTTGAACATGGTCAATGATTTTCTCCAAGATCGACCTCATTCGATTAGCTAGAATTTTTAAAATAATTTTATAAAAACCATTACATAGGCTAGTTGGTCAAAATTGATTAGTCATTGCTGGATTACTTACTTTGGGATTTTATGCAAGCAACGTATGATTAATCTACAATGTCATTCAATCCCCAATGGACCCAATGTAGGCGCAATCCAGCTTAACAAATGTGCACAACAAATGATAAATATAGGTCAATTCACAAAGGTTACATATGATAAGGGACACTAATCAACTCTACATACGGTTGCCGATCGATTTTAGATAGCAGCTATTAGCACACTATATTACAAAAGCAAAAAATAAAAGAAAAATGAACAATGCGTCTGATCTAGTTCCCACACATTCACCATAACTCTCATCTGTACCTCTTTCCCTGTGAATCAAAAGCTTACAACCAACTCCTGCATAAACAAAATTGCACAAGAAGTCCATTACCCAAACTTCATTTTGTCATGATCATAACCACTTACATCCACGCTAACCTCTGCACATCTCCCTAGGGGGAAAATTTTTTGTAAACTGCATAAATATGATTCACTTGGCAACCAATGATTCCCCCACACGAAAAACAGGACCAGGGCTTAAAGGCAAAAGGCTCCAAAAGCCTCCATCACTGTCAACAAAACCACTGTGCCAGTGAATTCTGTAGGAACCGACAGGAAAAGCAGAAACATCAAGCAGGCATGTCGAGAACCCTTGTGCTCTACCCTTTGTTTTGAAACAAACGTATGCCTCCACTTCATCGTCACTTTGAAGATTGCCACAGTTGCTGAATTCTCGGGTCTGTTTCATCACATAATACTGCAATTTCTTACTCAAGTCGATCATCATATCAACTTTTGACGCTTGATACCCTGCCTGCATTTCTCCACAGGAAGCTAGCGATCTATTGGTTAAAAATGAGGTTTTACAGTAGAGTATGCAGTAGATCTTCGAGAATGAACAGGTATCTGATGGTATATTCTTAAGCTGAATACAAAGATTGAGTGCTAGCTCAGATCCTGGGGAAACGAGGAGTGCACTCTGTTTTCTACTGCCGGCACCTGAGGAAATGACCACTGAACCAGTGCTTGGCCTGAAAATTCAAATTCAGTCAAGAATTATTAAGATACGTTATTTCAAGATAAAGCACCCAAAAAATAAATAAATGATCAAAGATGCATGCCAATTGACAAAACTCGCACCTCCTTCTACATAATTAAAATTGTTCAAGAACTATCTCAACCAAAAACTTAAGATGATGCTTGAAAGCCTAGGAATAGATTTTATACTCTAATACGGCGCCTCACGCGAATGCCCTTCGAGTTTGAAGTGTGGATGCCACAAAGGTCCGCCTTACCTCATATAATAAATCAATATGAGAGCTGCTGAGATTCGAATCTGATATCTCTAGCTCAAAAATGCTCTTATACCATGTTCAAAAACCATCTCAACCAAAAGCTTAAACCTAATGGTTAAAAGCTTAGGAATAGGTTTTATACTCTAGCAAAACTAAAAACAGCCCTATTATTATAGACTTTTGAAACTAGTTGTTTAGGTCATATTGAATATGGACATGTCTCAGGACATTTTGAGGGAATATTCACCTTGAGAGGGTCATTGCAGGTCGGGGGTCCAACTAATCCACAAAGTTTGTCCAAGAAAATGCAACAAATTTTGCATTGGGTCACTAATGTACAAGTAAAATTCAGGTCCTGCTCAAAGTGAGATTGCCTCATTTTAGGTGCAAATCATGTCTGGTAGTTCAGGTTGGCCATCACTTGCAGGCACAGCTCGGTTTATATCAGGTCTACACTTGACATGCTAATCCAAATGCTTCACTGTCCAGAAAACACCAAAAGGAAGGCATTGATTTCTTGTGTTTCCTCAATATGGAAAGGTTTGGCAGGAGGCAGTAAGATGCTGAGATCACTCAACCAGATTGTGCAAAACATGTGTGAGCAACAAGAAAAAGCTAAAAATCTAGGTTGAAATCGGTTTACTACAGTAGACATCCACGGAGAACGGTAAACCACCACTGCCCTCGCTCATAATACCTAGCCTCGGGTATTAGTTAACCTATTTGCAAAAAGCAACTTGAACATTCTGTAATGACGAAAAGAAAGAAGAGCAAACCACCGATGGATCCCAAATCTCAAACAATGCCCATAGATTACAAAGATACTATCATATTATGCCAAAGAACGGGAACCCTTGAGCATAAAGGAACATAGATCGGCTTTCAACTAGGAGGTCCCGAGTTCTCGTCTTGGGAACCACATTTCCTCCCTAGAGGGTAGACGTGAGAGATCCCAAGACTCCTTCCCCTCCCCCCCACCTTGCCCTCAATTGGCCCTCCAAGGCCCTAGTTTAAAAAATAGCAAAACATATACATTGACTATCAGGCTATCAGCATGTTAGAATGCCTTGAATCTGTTTTCTTTAACCCCCTTTTGCAGACCTAGCATGGCTATATATGTAATGCGTATCTCTGTATTCCAATATCATCGGATGAATAAAAACTATCCCTCTCTTCTGCCTGTGGACGTAGCTAACACACTGTTAGTGAACCACGTTAAATCTGTGTATTTGCCAATTTGTTCATACTTTCTCACATCCGTTATAACACAACACAACAAAGAACTACCAAGGGCCAATTGTCTGTGAAGAACCTAATAAGAAAAATGCATATCAGATTAAAACCCCATTTCAGCATACCTTACTCTGAAGAAATACTTGGGAATCCTGAAATTGATACGCGTCAATGCGGCGACTATGTTTCGTAAAAATTCCATACAGTCCTCGGGGACTTGCGGAGTTGTATCTTTGTTGTGGACTCCCTGAGACTTGTTCTTCAGTTGAATCATCTCCTCAACAATGTAGTGACAAACTGCCAACATATCTCCTGAGATGCAGCCAACCTTAGAGAACTGAAATCTAGGCAGCAAATGCAAGCAGCTCTCATATACGCCGTAGTCTTTTAAGATTGACATGAGATACTTAGAGGTCTCAGAATCAGTGTAACACAATCGCTTAGCCAAATCATGTAAAAGAATATACCAGGAATCACCAAAATTTTCCGTTGGATTCTTGGAAACAAGTGAATCAACCATCAAATTGGTGAATCGAATACAGAAGCCCAACATTGCACAATTGACTGTAAAGGAAGACATCACTTTCACACTTTTGGAGTCCATTTCAATAAAAGATGAGGTGATCAAGTCACATTCTTCTGCTAGCCTCGTCAATTTTGAAGATATTTCATTCATGTATTTGATCTTTTGAACAAGAGGGTTGCCATCATTGGCATCATTTACCGCAGATTGTCTAATGCCATCCAAGAGTTTAAGTATATCTACCAGCACAAGTAAAACTTTCACCCTCAAAGCCAAGAACCATCTCTGAAAATAAAGGGTTTGTGTTTGTATAGACATGGCTTCAAACACCTTGTCAAAAGAAGATGAACTGTCACAGACTTGAGATAACTTTTCAATGTATCCACCCAATTGAGCATCCATGTGATCATTGTCCCGAGACCATGAGTGGCATGCCTGCTGAACCAGTATCTGGGCATTCTTTTCTAAATAGCTGATGTGAACCAAGAACTTTAACCACTGGCAGCAAAATTGAGACTGGACTCTCGTCTCTAGATGTTGAAAAATCATATGAGCCACATACCACACTCCTTTACAGGCAGCATATTTTCCAGCTCTATAGGCGTACCAGTTATCCCCTCCTGCTAGCATGTTTCCTGCACATTCATGAATTTGCGTTTCACTTATGCCTAGAACAAAACCACTCTTGCCTTCAGCATACAGGGAGCCACAGCTGACATGTAAATGCAAAAGTGCATAAACTGTGTGGACAGAGCAATCAACTAAACAGCTACTACAAACAAAGGCCGCCAGCTCCTTTAATTTACAAACTACTTGATAAGTCACTGCTCCATTGTCGTCCAGAATTTCAAGAAAGGCCACCAAGAATCTGTGGATTTGGAACATAAACATTCTCATGGAAAAATTGCTATCTTCAGTTGTGGTATTCACAACATTGTGTACTGCAGAATCTTGCGAGGACATGGTATGTGAAACTGTATTCTCAGTAATGGAAAATAATTTATCCAGAATGGAATAACCCAGTTCCGACTGATTTCCAACCAGTACAAGCAGGAATCTGAGCATGCTACCCAACTCTTGCTCAATTGCAGAACTTTCAGTTCCATCTGATACTGGCCCGATTAACCGAGTAATTTGATCACAAACAGCTAAGACAACCCCAGAAGAAAAAGTTTCTGAATTACCCTCAAACTCAATTTCTGGCCTTCCCTTCAGCTTGTTAGACATACATACCAAAATTTCAAAAGCTAAGAGTCTTTCAGAGAGGAATGAAGATTGAGTTGTGCCCTCAGCATATCTCAATAGATTCACAAACTCCCTCATGTCAGTTAGTTGCATGTCAGGCAACCAATACACAAGAATCTGTAAGCAATGCAATAGAAGCCATTAAGTCAAGATATCAATATCCAACAGCTGCAGCATGGACTATAAGTTGAATCAGGGAAATAACCTCGAGAAAAATCCGCAGAACATCACAACGCATAGGGAGAGGCATTTTTGGTCCGTCCAACATCTTGAACACAGTATGGAATGCAAAAGCACTGATAGGTACAAAATGAGCAGCTTTTTCCACAAGACAAACCATGCATCTCAGTGCAGTAGCTCGCATATGTAAGCTTGCCTCTGCAGCTAGAAAAGAACTAAGCAAACCTATCTGCATTCACAAGCTATGATCGATAAGAACACTGCATTCATGATAGTCAACAACATTACTGATGAGATGTGAGCTTCCATTTAAAACTGCGATTCATAGTAATGAAAAAATTAAGAATGATCAAAAATTGGTTTAGATCTTCACAGAGCTCACAAAGATTATATTTAGGAAAATTAGCCAATATCCCCCATGAGAATGGAAATGAGACCACTAAACTATCACCTTAACAAGTGGCATTCAATTTTGAGAATTTAGCAATCTAGAAAAACAAAATATCTCATATAAACTTTCCGTCCAAATGCGAAGCATTCTACAAAGCTAAACAGCAAACAAACCCTCAGATGTCACATATCAGGTAAAATAACTTTGCTTACACCTTCATCTAGCTAAAGAATAAATTTTCGACAACAAATGTGCTGATGCACCAAGAATTTTTTTTACAAACTACCATGTGTAGACTGCCAAAACTAAATTTTACAGTTGTAAAATTCAAAGTTCAAACAGCCCAGACGTACAGTTTGATAACAACCAACACGTGATAAGCCCAGAGCATTAAGGAAAAAGGAATAATTTTCATATGCAAAACAACATGAACAATATAAAAGGAGCTAGAAAGAAAGAAGTGTTAATTACCAAGAAAGCTAAAGAAAAAAACATCCTCATGCAACTGACACCTCCTCCTACCGAAATTCAAAGATAGACTCAGAAACACTAAAAAGAGGTAAGATCAAGCATTCACTGGTACAGAAGTACATGAAGAAAGTTTGAGTGACACAGCATTGATCACTACCTGCTCAGAAATCAAAATGCCTGTTCTGGAAGAAAGCTTTGTGAGTGAAATCAGCATAGCAGCCAAAATATCCTCTCCGGAAAATGTTCTTACAAGTTGTGCGCCTGCCTACATCAATTAATTGGCAAAGATGTTCGCCATTGATTAATACAACCACCTTAAAAACCAACATTAAGCTGCAGCATACCCAAATTTCTCCTCAGGCAACAGCTACATCGAAATACTTGTATCAGCAGTCAAGAAAAATCAAACCTCCAACCGTGTCAAGTAATTCACCAGTTCAGCAGTTTAGGATCCTAAGAACTAGCTCTGGATCATTTCAAGAATCATGTAATAGAGATAGTCTCAAAGGAGGGCACTAGGTTGACAGTAAATTANNNNAAAAGACATTGCTGAAACATTTAATTCTGACGTTTAGGTTCATGAATAAGCCAACACTGTGCACATGGATGGGAGCACATGCATAACTCTACTCGACCATAACAGTCATCAAAATGGGCTAATAGGCTGTGCTGACATTAAATCAATTTATCATAATGTTCAGTCTCCTTTTAAAAGGTGTACAGACATCCTTGCATAAAACAGTATAAGGGCAATTCAAGCTAGCAAAACCTTCTGCACAATTGTGCCAGACTTCCTCAAAGCATGTGACTAGAAAGGAGTCAAAGGACACGCACAAGGCTGCCAATGTATGCAGATAAGTCTGTTCTCAACATAATCATGATGAATGCAACCCATAGATTAGTCTTTACATCTTGGTCGACAAGCAAATTTGTTAACAATCAAGGTAAGTACATAAATGACTGACCTTGTATGACTTGATCACAAGTAGAACTGAATAATTAATTTTAGATAACGTCTGTGCTCCAGCAACTTTCAGAACTGGCAACGTTTTTGGAGAAGTCATTAAGATCAGTAACCTCTCCAAGAAGACAGATCCAAAGTCATCCGAGACTTCTGAAAAGCATCCAGCTGCAAATAATGATGCTTTAACCTGTGGAGCAGAATGATAATCAAACATCAGTCACAGTTCATGTCCTTCATGTGTGGCATGCATAATTTGTGTTTTGGGTATGTCAGTTCTATATGGTTTCACAATAAGCTGGCTGCAACCCCTGGGCGGGGGGTGGATGCAGAGCTCTTAGTAATTAGTATGATACCTACATTACTTGGAAAGTTTCCATGCCATTCACAAACCAAATACATTCCAAAAGCCCAGAAACACACGGATTTCCTACATCTGAGGCCATCACGTACAGCAACACCATGAAGTGAAAGGTGAACTCAAGAGATGCACCAGTACACGCATCAAATAGAAAATGTAATATATGGCTATTTCAATATCTCATAGAAAGGAGGCAAAAAAGGGGAGGGTCCATTAATACTCCAAGCGGCTTTAAGAGAAGCTTGACAACTCTGTCTTTGATGTTATAGTCAAATACCTGAACCATATTAGTTCATAATTTCGATTTATGATCTACTTCTTGCTCTTAAGGTTGTCACCACCAAAAAGTTTGCTTCATTGCCTAAGAAAATAGGCTTGATTTCCTCGAGAGAGAAAAAATCACTTTCCTCATTCAGCAAGTGATTTATCAATAACATCACCAAAATGATAACACAAGCAGAGAAAGCCAAATAAAGGGTAGATGGTACTATTAAAGACAATATCAACAACACAAAGGCTAGCTGGGCAAGGAAGGTGAAACAGTGAACGAGACCACAACATAGCCTAAAATCAACAGTAACCAAGGCACACCGTTAGTTATTTAGGTAGAAACCCATCTGTCATACAATAGACAAATTTGAGCAGGTATGCACTGAGGGGAAAAAAAAAAGCAACAAAAAAGAAAACATAAAGCAGGGCATAGCAGAAATAGTCCCCACATGTGAAACATAACCGTTTGCAACACATCCCTCCCCCTAAAAAGAGAAAAGTTTACAGCAAAGCATTTCAGAATTCACAACTCTCAAAGAGGAGCACAATGGGAATTTCGGTAATCTTAGCAAACTAGGCTTTTCACCATTAGTAAAATTGATAAAATTGACTAATTGGGAAAACTAGAAAAGCAAACAACTGTCCAGGAACACCATTGAAATCCTAAAGAGTAGGACCCATAGCCAGCAAGGAAAGATACTAACCTCACCTCCAATACATGACAAGAAACCAAAGTAGAAAGTATTGCATGTCGTATCTCAGCAATATCCTTAGCGATATTGGCCCAACATCCAAACAGAATGAAAGCCAATGCTCTGGACTCAATACATTCAGCATTAAGTAGTGCTTTAACTCTTCTCAGGAGCTCCAGTCTGATTTCCATGCTCATGTCTGAAAAGATTCCATGCTCTCGTGCATGTTTTGTCTTGCATTGCCTAACAGTTGACAAAAAGACATTTATGACAGCAATCTTGGTGACATCATCCCCTGTTACAAAGGCATCTGCAAGCCTAAGGAGAATAGCATCTGCAAAAAGCCTATCCTCCCCTGGAACTAAGCCAAGCATGCTATACACAGGCATTGTGAGTTGGGGCTCTATACTCCACTGCTTTATTTTAGGACCCATCTTTTGTATTGCTTCAATAGGATAACCTGAAAAACAAGAGGTTGCAAATGATCAGCTAAACAAGTCAAGCACGAAATTTAAGTATACCAAATAATGTTTTCATATCCCAGTCAATCTTCCCTGTAATGAAAGTCCACCTTGTCATGGCAAACCAGGATCTCCTGTCCTCATCCAGCCAAACTACTATGCTACAGGAACAACCATAGATCACCATCAGGTGAGCCAAACACTCATTACCATCAGAGATGAACCGACAGATTTTTGAGGACAAAGCTTTATCCCTACAGATATCAAGCTCTATTTTTTTGAGAATATCATATACTTGGAGCCAAGTGCTCTTGGTATAAAGGTGTGTCTTTTGGATTTTGTACATAAAACTATGCGTAAGACTTGAGGGCATGATCATTTTTTTACTTAACCCTCTTGTATACAGGTGCCAACCCCTTGGTATCACATTAATATAAGTTTTCGATTACTCATCCCAAAAAAAAAATAATAATAATAATACAGTAACATGTACAAACACGCACATTGAACAATAGATCATATTCATAGAACAAGCAGTGTACAAGCATACATGTATAAACAGGCTATATGAGATTTCATATGAGATCTTCATCTGAACGCATAAAATTTAATAATGATTCTTACCAGGTCTTTTGGATCGAAGACCTTTCTCAAGCTCAATGCTCCAGCCCATAGCACATGTAGCAGAGATTTTCTCCATGTACCTCGTCCCTCAATGGTCACCTCAGAAGAAATGCCTCCTCTGACCGACAGATACCTTTCTGTAAATCATAATGCAAGTATCACATGAATATCGCATAGGTCTTGCTGCAAACACAATATTGGGAAAGAAATACATTACTATAACTAACATTTTTGGTCCATAGAACTATAGAAGTAAAAAGCAGCTGAACTTGCAAAATTTAAAGCTGAAAAATCTAATACGATCAATTATAAATGACCTAGCCAGCAAAGAAAAGTTGTAGCTTGGTCTATATATTCCAAACTCAGCATGTCACGTTTGAAAGAGCAAGGCCTCCTATAGCAGTCAGCTAGTGACTATTAACGATGACCATGGAGAGCTTCCAATAGAAATTGATAACAAATAATAAATTAGCAAAGACGCTCAGAGCAATTGGTGGCAATATAAACAAAACAAGCTGAGGTATTGCTGGCAA
>NCQV01070792.1:0-12174 GCA_002740545.1 Lophocereus schottii
ATTGAGGTATGTCTCTACTCCTTGTTTATTTTTGCTCTTCGACTCATTTTCCCCGACCTGGTTTTGGTTCACTTCTGTTTTCTCTTTAAAACCGCTTTCAAAGAAAAATTGTTTTGTGGGTCTTAAGGAATCAACCTCTCTATGGGTAGAAATACCGGTAGGGGTACGGTTGCCTACAGCTGGATCTCCCCAGACCCCGCGAAAGTGGGACCCACACTGGGAGTTGTTGTTATTGTTGCTGCATGAGTGGTGGAGAATAGAGAGTCTTGCCATGCATATGGTACTTTGCATAATTGGTTTGAGTATTGAGTGCACCCCTGCATTTCAAAAACATTGAGAGGAGTGTCTCACTTTATTCCAAAGTGAGGTGTTCAACCATAAATTGTGATATTTTATACCATTTTATTATCTAATAATTGCTCAAAATAAATCATTAAATTAGAATTTTAATAATATTTTTGTTCATTTTGTTGGGATTGGAAAATTTGGAGAAAATGAATAATGTTCTCAAAGTTTGGACCAAGAGAAGAGGGAAAAAAAAACAGAAAACAGAACAAAAGAGGAGCAACCCATGCGTGCAGCCCAGCCCGGTTTTCCCTTCCTCCTCCCATTCTCTCTCTTCCCTCTCCTCTCCCTAGCTGCGTGGGCCTGGTCCAGCTCTTATCCAGACGACGACCCAGTCCCAACCCCCTCTCTCTTTTTCACTTAGCTGCATACGCATTTGGTACGTGATTCCCAGCTACCCCCGTCTCTTCTTCTTCTTCTTCTTCTTCTTCTTCTTCTTCTTCTTCTTCTTCTTCTTCTTCTTCTTCTTCTTCTTCTTCTTCTTCTTTTGCTTCTTCTTCTTCTTCTTCTTCTTCTTCTTCTTCTTCTTCTTCGCGTTACTCAGAACATGAAAGGCTGCCTTGCCCTTTCATCTTCCTCCGTTATCAATGGCCATGGCGACTTTCATCTTCCTCCATCATTCTTCATAATAATTTCACTTGCCGTTACCCATGAACTCCATCGTTATCGTCATCTCCATTAAGGATGTTGCGGTTATAATGGCATTAATGGTAGCAATTATCAAGCAGGATTTTGAGGGGCATTCTTTTGATCCTTCAAAAGGGTTGAAAGCGGAGTAATGGGGATGGAACTTTAGTTTTTTTAGCATACTCAGTTCTCTTCCCATCTGGTTTTTTTTTCCCTTTTGTTCATTTTGTTTCTCTGATTCAATAATTTAGAATCAACTCTTGTAATTCAACCAAGTTTCCATTTAATTGAAACAAGCTATCTTGG
This sequence comes from Lophocereus schottii, assembly GCA_002740545.1. Lineage (NCBI taxonomy): Eukaryota > Viridiplantae > Streptophyta > Magnoliopsida > Caryophyllales > Cactaceae > Lophocereus > Lophocereus schottii. Next base: position 1,279 of record NCQV01070792.1, read on the forward strand.
TCTGAGAAGTGGATTACACAAATTGTGGGTTGGGTAGGAATGATTTGCTGGTTTCTGCATTCAAGTGCTTTGCTGTGTTCATTTTCCTCTGCTTCAATGATAGATTGAGTATTTTAGCTAAACAGAATAATTATGGCGAAGTGTTGGTGGGTTGAAATTATTTGCAATTTGGATTATGACCCTTATTTTGGCTAGATTCCTTGCAAGTTAAAGTATTGTTCACAATTTCATGAATTAATCTTGTTCATTTAGTCTATTAATTTGTGGAATAACTTGACCTTGGAGTTGGTTAATTTAACATCTAGTTTTGATTTAATTTAGAATTTTTGGTAATCTAATTCCACAATCATCCTTGATGACGATATCTGTAATTCTTACAACGATAAACCATGTACTTGCGGAATTCATAACAAGTGTTTGACGCCGTTGTCGGGGATGAGTTGTGAAATTAGGTTGCATTGAGTCGTTTGCATTGATTTTGTTTTTGTTTCGTATCTTTGATTTTTCGATTTTGTGTGCGTTAGTTTAGTTTTAGTTATTTTAGTTTAGTTGAGATTTTTTTATTTTTGATTTTCAATTAGAGTTCCTATTTTGGTTTTTATTTTGGTTCATTTAATTTTGATTTTAGTTATTATTTTTTGCTAAAAAAAGGAGTAACAGTTTGGATAGTGCATAGGAAATAGACACAGGAGCAGTAGGAGCCGCCAAAAAAAAAAATCAGGAAAAAATACTTTTCTTTTGTGTTTGTGTTTATTTTCTATTTTGTGTGTTAGGTTAGTATTTGATGTTTGAGTCTTTCTTTGATTTTGGTCATGTAGTTTTATTTTTGTTAGTTTATTTTGTTTTGTTCACTTAATTATTTGAGTGTAATTTTTTTTTTTTGGTTTTAGTTGTTAGTTTCTAATTAGTGTCCTGGGGTCTTTGATTTGTTTTTATTTTCTTATTTAAAAAAACTCAAAAAAAAATTTTGAAAAATTTAAAAGCCCCTAACAAATTGAAATTCTTCCAATTGAAAAAAAAAGAGCATTTTAAGCATGCTAGTTTTCTGTTTTCAATTTCCCACTATTTGAGCATGAACTTTTCTAGAGTTATTTATCGAGACTTAATGATTATCGTGCTCAATTGAATCAAAATTTTCAAAAATGGGAAATTTGCGAGGTCATTGCTATGGATTTGAATTCCGCATCTAGGGGTTATGTTAAGTTTATTTGTCTTGGAGGTTTATGAGGATTATATCTAGAACTCCAGATGAGGGTTGAGATTTCTTTGAAAAATTGGCTCAGAGAATTTTAGATATCTAACTCATGGCGAGTCTGTTTTTCATGCTACTCCTTCCCATCAGGACTGCTTTATTAACTCATATGACCCATTTCAGTCTTATGTGTCTCCTACTTTATGTGATTACTGATCATCTGATCATGATGTTCACACTTGTCCATATTGTTATTTTGTGGATGTTACATGTACAAGTGTTAAAAAGAAGATAAATGAAATGTCCAATCAAATAGCATAGACAATAAGACAGAGAGTTGCTGAATATTCTCACTGTTTCAGCCATAGTAGGAAGGATATTAACTTGCATGAGACTGACTCTAGTTTAGGGTCTCCGAAACCTGAAGTTAGTCTCTATGATTATTTTGAGCCATCTTATAAATCTAGGTCCAATTTGCAAGATGTTGAGCCTTTGCCTAGCCTAGAACAAGATAGTAGCCTCCTTATGTCTCTATCACCTGACACTGCACCCCACACTAGCTCACCTAAGGATGTCACTGTAGATGTCGTAGTTTATGCGGACCCACCCGCCTCTTTTAATCACTCATGTGAATTTGAGGTGGGTGAAGACCTTGAGAATCCTAGCGAGTTAGATATGAGCATCACAACTGAAATTAAGCTTCATGATGATTCAGAAGCTATGTCTTTATAGGAGTCATGTGATGAGGTAGTTGAGCCCACTATTTTGGACTTTGATGATGATATTCTTTATATGGAATATGAATCTTTTTTATGTGGGTTTGGTATCAATGAAAGTTTTGATGAAGATTTTTGTGCTGAATATGAATCATTCTCTTTTGATCCCATCATTATTACCCTCCTTTTTGAATATCACAAGTCTGAATTTGTTGAGTTTGAGAACATTGCCACTGAGAATTTTGTTTTTGACCAGACTCTTATGCCTTTTGATATTAGGAAACTTGAGGATTTTTGGCCCACTATTTTGCCTAGACTGCTCATTCATGACGATCACATTTCTAGGCTAATGACCAACGTACTAGCTAATTACGAGTACATCTGTTTGATTTCTAATTGGGCTCAACAGTTTGATAAGTTGAAGCGGACCCTTACTTGTGCTGCATTGATATTTTGGATGTACTCTTTTTAGCACCAACTCTTTAATTTTTATTGTCCTAATTTAATTGAGAGTTGTTCGTGCCTATTTGATAAGTTACTCCATGTGCTAAGGGGTTTTGATTTAAGTAGCACTGTTCAGCTTGATATAGAGTGGCTGATGCTCCATAAGCCTCTATCTAAGCAGATTTCTGGAGGCTGTAGTTTAGGTTTACTTCTACACCTAACTTAGTATACCCATTCCTCTTTATTTATCTTTTTATTTTGTTTTCTTTTGTATATATTTGTTAATTTATTTTTATTTTTATTATTTTGAGTTTAGAGTCTTGTCTTTTTTCTTTCTTTTTAAGTCTTAGTTTTCTTTTCGTATATTTATTTTTCTTGGTTTTCTTTGTAGTTTTCTTTCACTTCCAATGAGGACATTGTCTGATTTAGGTGTAGGGGTGGGGAAACTTCATTAAAAAAAATTGGAAAAATTGATATTGTAAAAATGCTGAAAAAATGAAAAAAAATGAAAATCCAAAAAGATTTTTGTTTTATTTTTAGGAAATGTATGTGCTATTTCTGATTCGCTATGTTCTCTTGTGCCCTTAATGTTGGGTTGTATATAGATGTAGTGTGTATTGATAGAACTTAGTCCTAAAATGTGACGTTTGTATACAATCCTAACCCCCAACAGTAATTCTAAGCAGGCTTGACCTTGGTAGATGAACTTATGAGATTTCGAGCTTTATAGACTAATTCATCAATTTTTAGTCTCATGTTTTTCTTTCATGTGTGTCTCTTCCATGATTACAACTCTAGAACTTGCTTTGATTCTCTTTAAAATCACATTTAGTATGTGCATTATGATAATATGATAGAGACATTCGTTTCTTTTGTGAGGTCTGCATAGCCAGATTGCCACCCTTGTGTTGAATGTTTTTACCCTTTCTTAGCCCTTTGAGCCTTGACCTTTTGTTATGAACTCTTCATTGTAACCCTTGGCCTAAACACATTTCCTTTTCCTAAGCCAAGGCTAGTGGAGTAATAGTTCATTATTTGGTAAGGAGCTTTTGGGTATTTTATGTAATTAGTGGTTGGTTTTGGTATATAGTGGGATGTATCATGGTGATCATCTGGAAATTGAGTTGTTTTGTTCTTGTTCATGCCATTCACTCATTTACTTCTTGAAAAAAAAGAGAAACAAAAGCAAGAAAAATGGAAAAAAATGAAAAACGTTTCCATTGAAAAAAATGAAAAAGGAAAAGTCGAAAAATCTCAAAGAAATGCAAAACGAGTTGTGAATAAGAGTATTTGGCATGGATGTATCAGTATGTATACTCATTTCCAATGGTCAATTTAGTTGGGGTGTATTCTTATATTTTGTTTTGAGAGAGTGTGCGCTCATTGTAATTGGTGTAAGTGTTGATTATTCATTAGCTTTGGCTTTCAGCTCCTCATTTCCTAAATCATTTGTCCCTCTCTTACCCTTAAACCTTAGCCCCATGACAACTCTTGAAAGTCCTCTTGATTATTGTTTTGCATATTGCATTTTATTGGTGGGGAATTGAGAACCTTAGTAAGCTTATGTTAGTTTGTATGAATGGAAGAGTATAGAGTGAACCACGTTATATCTTAAATGCATGAGTGGGAGTGTTCCACATTTTTCCTAAAGTGAGGTTCTACCAATCACACTTGTATATATTTTCTAAGTGGGGTGAAAGTAGGGATGGCAATTGGTCGGATTCGGATCGGATGTATAGACATCCAAATCCGATCCAATTAATAATTGGATTTGAAAATCTAATCCAAATTTGACTCCGCCGGATCGGATGTTAAATCGGATCCGGATTGATTTCGGATCGGATTAAATCCGGATATAATCGGATATAATCCGATTATATATTTTTATTCAGTACTTGCACAATTTTTTACTTCGAACCTTATTTTTGCTCACTTGTAAGTGCAATATTAAATACCTCTTTAATGTCAAATAACTTTTTATATTAAATATTTCAATGTGTTAAAGTAAAAATGTGTTGGGGAAAGAGAATGCAAATTCCTTTTAGAGTGAATGAGATAGACAATGATACAAAAGCTGGAAGGAAAGGAAGAAAGTACAATTTTGATTGACAAAGGTGAAAGAGCGAGAAAAAGATCAGGAGAGAAGAAGAAATTAGCCAAGAAAGAAAAGTGTACTGCACATAGAGTGCAGACTTTATGCGGATTTTTTGAGAGTTATCATATTAGAATTTTTTTTATCTTCAAAAAAAGTTGAAATTATTAGAAAAAGAGATCGGATTGGATGTTAATCGGATCAGATGGACTTTCCTCCAAATTCGCTCGGGTCGGAGTCAGATTCGAATTATTTTTATCGGACTCTGAATTGGATTATTTTTTATCGGATTTGAATCGGATAATTTTACCTCGAATTGGATCAGATTTGCATCAAATTCGGACTATACTGCCATCCCTAGGTGAAAGATTGTGTAAGGATGTCATTAGTGGGATTAAGAGTTCTTGATATGTACATTGTGTTTATATGTGATCTAGTACTTTGGTATCTTGAGTGATGTGGTTGATTAGAATGTGTATATATTTTTCCCTAGTGTTGTGTATATAAGTTTTGGAAAATACCAAAAAGATTTTCAATTTCTGTTTTTGGATTTCTTTCATAGACTTTGTGGGTATATATTATGCAAACCCTCACGAGACATTCCTCATCCACTAGGGTGACCTAGAGGTTTAAAGGGCTTGTTGCACATGCTAAGTGCAAACGTGATTCCTATGAAAGTGAGTTAGGATTCTAATTTCTTTTTCTAGGGTTTTTAGTTTTATTTTACTCGAGAATGAGCAAAACTTTGATGTGGGGATATTTGTTCAACTATAAATTATGATATTTTATACCCTTTTATTATCTAATAATTGCTCAAAATAAATCATTAAATTAGAATTTTAATAATATGTTTGTTTATTTTGTAGGGATTGAAAAACTTGGAAAAAATGAATAATGTTCTCAAAGTTTGGACCAAGAGAAGAGGGGGGAAAAAAAAAGAAAACAGAACAGAAGAGGAGCAACCCATGCATGCGGCCTAGCCCGGTTTTCCCTTCCTCCTCCCATTCTCTCTCTTGCCTCTTCTCTCCCTAGCTGCGTGGGCTTGGCCCAGCTCGTACTCAGACCGTGACCCAGTCCTATCCCCCGCTCTCTCTTTCACTTAGCTGCACACGTGTTTTGTACGTGATTCCTAGCTGCCCCCCTCTGTATCTTCTTCTTCTTCTTCTTCTTTGCGTTACACAGAACCTGAAAGTCTGCCTCGCCCTTTCATATTCCTCCATCGTCAACAACCATGGCGACTTTCATTTTCCTCCATCATTCATCATAATAATTTCACTTACAGTTACCCATGAACTCCATCGTTATCGTCATCCGCATTAAGGATGTTGCGGTTACACTGGCATTAATGGAAGCAATTATCAAGCAGGCTTTTGGGGGGCATTCTTGTGAGCCTTCAAAGGGGGTCGAAAGCGGAGTAATGGGCATGAAACTTTAGTTTTTTTTGCATACTCAGTTTCTTCCCATCTGGTTTATGACCCTTATTTTGGCTAGATTCTTTGCAAGTTAGAGTATTGTTCATAATCTGATGAATTAATCTTGTTCATTAATCTATGAGTTTAAGGAATAACTTGTCCTTAGAGTTGGTTAATTTAGCATCTAGTTTTAATTTAGTTTAGAATTTTTGGTAATTTAATTTCACAGTCATCCCTAAGGACGACATCCATAATTCTTACAACGATAAATCGTATAATTGCGAAATTCATAATATAAGGTCCTACCGATCATGCTTGCTCGCCATGAATTGGGAATTGTCTGCTCCTGCTATGTGAATCAATACTGGGTTGTTTGGTGTGTTACATCTAGATAGGGTGATTTATAGATGGTGTATGTGTTATTTTGAAAAATGTTTTGAACAAATAGAAGTGGCAGCATTTGATGCGTAGTTTTTCGATCGATTGCTTGTATCTTTTCTTTGAGGAGGGCAAGTTTAGAGGTTCATCTCCTTGTTTTTGACCACTCATGAGATAGTCTTGCTTGAGGGTAAGCAAGAGATAAGTATGGCGGAGTTGATAAACCTCTATTTAAACCTCATTTTAGCCCATAGCTGATCCCTTTTTCTATTGTTTTCATGTTTGATCTTGAGGAGAAAAGGTCAAATTAGCCTCTTTTGGTTTAAATTTTGCTCATATAGCGGTGTTTCGTGTTTTTAGGAGTTTCTGTCAGGAAACCAAGAAAATCCGCTAATATTGATAGAAAGGAGGGCTAAAAAGATGAGCTGCAAGTCAGAAAAGAGACCAGATAGACCCAGAGATTTGGCACGGGGACCACATGCTTACCGGCACATTCATGCCATGTTGAAGCTCCATGAAGGCACTGCTAGAAGGGTAGCATGACTGTGCCACCTCGTGCCCGCTAGCACGACCGTGCACCGCAGCAGTCGCGTTTTAATGTCTTTGCTCAGTTATTTTCGGGGGTATTCTGTCTTGAGTTTTTAGAGAGATGGTTAGGGAGAGTATTTTGCAATCAAACTGTTAGATTCAAATTTGTTCAAGAATTCTCCTTTGAATTTAATCCAGGTTTGTTCCCTAAATTTCTTTCTCTTTTGTTATTGCTTTTAGGGTTTTATGCAATTCATGTTTCTTCCTTTTATAATTGATTTGGTTATTTCTATGATGATGTGTGGCTAATCTCCCAACGTAGGTTGAGATTGACGCCGATTTTGTTTAGCTGAATCATGTGTTAGACCCAAACCCCTTTTTCCCATGCTTGTGTTGATGAGTTCTACTATGCACACCACGCGTTCGATGAATTGTTCGAAAGAGCATTTATCCTTTGTTATTCAGGTTTAAGAGAGTATTGAGAAATGAACCTTTCACCTAGTGTGACCTGGTAGACAATTAGGATTTTAATATAAAAATAATTAAGGTTCTAATTGGGATTCGAGATGGTAGAACTTGTAATTCTTTGACTTTTAGTCCCATGAAAATAGGTGACTGTGGTTCTAGGATTAGTCTTTGACCCTTGAGAGAGGGAAGAGATGGACTTAATTGACAATTTATCCACTCTAGATGCACACTTAGGTTTGTTTGTTGGGGCCAATGCTTGATTCATCTATGTAATTGTACTGTTAATTCCAACCTAGGAGCTTTAATATTCTGATTCTTGAATTGTTAGTTAATATCAAACCTTTGAGATTGTTCTGCCTAGATTGACTGTTTGGATTAGTTTTGGTAATTGAAAGTGAGTTCCCTATGAACACAACCTGTACTCGCCGGTTGCTAGGTATAGTTACAGTGTGCGCTTACGGTAATAGTTTAAGACAACATCTTCTCATCGGCAGGCAAAGCGACGATTTTGAATTACGGTCCCTGGGCGTTTGATGGCCTTACGCTACTGCTCAAATAACTTAATGAGGATGAACAACCCTCTGAGATTTACTTCGACACTGCTCTGTTTTGGATCAAAGTTTGTGACCTACCTATGAAGAAAAAGACCCATGCTTTTGCAGAATTTTTGGGCTCCAAACTGGGGAATTTTGTAGAGGCTGATGAAGAAGATATCTTTGGCCCTTTCAAGTACCTGAAAATCAAGGTTGAGATTGATGTCGACAAACCACTGCGTCGAGCCGTGAGAATCAACATGGAAGGTAAGCTGAACTGGGTGTTGCTTAAGTACGTCAACGTCCCAGACGATTGCTACATTTGTGGCGTTGGCCATGTGTACAGGGCTTGTGATCAATATGTCAATGACATTCGAAAAGTGAACTACCATATGGCCGGAAATTAAGGAGATCACCCCTTAAGCGCAAGAAGAGAGGGCAGGATGAGGAATGGAAAGAGGAACGACAAAAATTACTTGAATTGAAAGGGGAGGGAAGTCCAGCTAGGATGAAGGGAAAACTGAGGCTAGAGGGTATTGGAACACATCCTGGTGTGAGTAGTGGTATGGAGAGTGGTGAAAATGGTGTCAAAGATGATATGGTGGTGGATGGGAAGGCACGGGATGTAGCTAAAAGAAAGATTTCTGATACTAAACGACGAAAACTTGGGGAGCGAAAAGTCAGGTTGGTTGATAAGGACGCAACAAACATTGACAAGGCGGTGGTTGGAGTGAACCAACCAACCCTTTGCCATGAAAATCTTATGTTGGAACTGCAGAGGATGTGGCAACCCTCTCGCAGCTCAGGCGCTTCAGTTTTGGAGGAAAAAATATTGCCCTAACATTATCTTTCTCTTTGAGACGATGTCAGTTGCTAGCACAATGAGAGATTAGGCTATAAAATGGGACTAACGAATGCATATGCAATAGACAGTCAAGGACGCTGAGGAGGTTTGGCCATCTACTGGGAAAGAGGACGTGAACTTCCACTTGTTATCGAGCTCTACGAACTTTATCATTGGTGTTGCGATTGAAAGGGGTAAAGTGGCAATGAGGTTCATGGGGATCTACGGATGGCCAGAAGGCCATAACAAATGGAGGACGTGGGAGTTACTTTGGGAAAGAGCCGCTGATCCTAGCATACCAATGGTAGTAGGAGGTGACTTTGATGAAATCCTATCCTTGGGGGAAAACCAAGGAGGGGGTAGAGAGAGCAACGGCTAATGGACAACTTCCAAGATGCGCTGGCTGAGTGCAACTTATGAGATCTGGGCTACAAATGATTATAGTATACATGGCAATGTGGGCATGATGAGGAACCGATGCTTACGAGAGAGGCTGGACCATTATGTTGCAAATGAGGCCTGGAAATCACATATCCCCATGCACAAGTGATGAATATGGTTCGCTTCAAATCTGATCATTCACCTATTTTTCTTCGGACCGACCACAATAACTATGTGCACTGGAGATGCAAGAAAGGATTTAAATTTGAAAAATTATGGGCAGACCATGAAGATTGTGATATGATCATTAGGAGTGCATCGGGGCATGTACTCAACAACCCCATCGAAAAAATCAAGAGTTGTGTAGAGTCTCTGGGGATGTGGAGCGAGAAGACATTCGGCGACCTAGGCAAGCAAATTTCAGAAACTGAGAAGGCACTCCACTAAGCTCAAGGCCATGCAGTGACCCATGAAACCTTGAACCAATGCGCCACTCTGGAGGCCACACTTGACGATCTTCATAAAAAGAATGAGCAATATTGGTACGTGCGCTCTAGAGTCTCGGAGCTTAAGGATGGCAATCGAAATACTCCCTATTTCCATCACAAGGCATCTCACCGAAGATGACGAAACGCTATCACCTAGTTAAAGTGAAAGAATGGGGAATGGATCGTGGGGAAGGAAGGGATTATTGAGGTGGTGACAGATTACTACTCTGATCTTTTTAACTCGAGTAACCCCTGTAATCTGGCTGCACTTGAAGGGGTGTCAAGGGTTATCATAGATCAAATGAATCAAGCACTCACACAACCCTACAATGTAGAAGAAATCAAAGAGGCCCTTTTTGAGATGCATCCTACCAAAGCGCCTGGTCAAGACGGTATGTATACTCTTTTTTTCCAGAAATTTTAACATATTGTAGGACCGGATGTGGTCTCCTTTGTGAAGCTATCCTTGAGGGACATTTATATCCGAAGGACATTAATAAAACTCTTATCATGCTTACTCCTAAAGTTAAGTTTCCATGTTGTATGATGGAGTTCCACCCTATTAGCTTATGTATGTCCTATATAAAATCGCCTAAAAGACTCTTACCAACAGACTCAAGCCTTGGCTCCCTTGTATTGTGTCAACCAATCAACATGGCCTTGTCCTGGGAAGACTAATTATTGATAATGTGCTGGTGGCACTTGAACTCATCCATACAATTAAGAGTAAGCATAAAGGTAAGATAGGGGCTATGACTATGAAGTTGGACATGACCAAAGCATATAATAGGGTGGAATGGCATTTTGTGGAGGCTATCCTTTATCAAATGGGCTTCTGCAGAGACTGGGTACGCATTCTGATGAGTTGTGTATCTTTAGATCTTACAGTTTTGTAATTTACCAAATGAGCAAAGTATATTTCTTTAAGGCTAGGGAAGGATAAACATCAATATCCATTACTCTCCTGACACATGTATTATAAATTATGAGGAGTTCCCTCCCAAAGGTGAAATTGGTGTAAATTAACAACCATCACAGACTAATGTTTAAATAACCAAAAAGGATTTTTTGTTTTTGGGATTAAGAGTATCTTACGGAACATTAGAAACCTCTAAAATAGATATGCATGCACATATTCTTGTTTCTTGATATACATGTACACACACACACACATACACACACATCATTAGCAAAATTTTGTAACGCCCTGACTTCCTCCGGGTCGCGGACAGTTACCAAGAATGGTTTCAAGGATCGTCGACTGACCCCACAAATCATCACAAGTCTTTCCGACGTGTTTTGCCCTCACTCACATGCTGCTTGGGAAACTTCCCAGGAGGTTACCCAGCTGAAGATTGCTCCTCAGTAAGCACACTTAACTGTGGAATTCTTAAGAGTGAGCTTTTCAAAAAAAAAAGGT
>NCQV01070800.1:0-11938 GCA_002740545.1 Lophocereus schottii
CTAAAATCACTCTCATGTAAGTCAACCAAACATTTCTTTTATATTATAATAGATTTCTTTTCTTTTGTCTTTTAATGATAACTGAATCATGATATTCAAGTTTTGGTCATTATATTTGCTGAGCTTTAACCATGCTTAACCGCTTCTGAACACTAAGTACTAACTGCTAACATCTAATTTTGACCGTTATTAAACGCCCACTAAATGTCGATAATTAACCGCTGGTAAAAGCTTAACTAACTGCTACATGATGTTATCTCTAAGCACTATCTAATTTGTAATTGCCAGTAACTGCTAGAAATACTAGTCAATGCTCTGGTAACAACTAATCACTATTCTTAATTGTAGGTAAACAACGCTAACAGGTAATAAATTGCTATTAATTATAATTACTAAATGCTAGTTTTAGACTTTAAAACATAGTTATCAATAGAGACTCAATAATTCTTCTTATTATGGAAGTTAATGTTTCATTAAAAAAAATTGAACACATGTTAGGCTATTAAACGAACTGCAACACCTCTTTACTGGCCATAATTGGCGTCCCTTTCCTTTCATATGCGTTTATTTTGCCCTAACCCGCTAGTCGCTGTGCTTCTCAGCCTACTTTAAACTTAAATTTGTAGCTCCAGTGGAAATTTCCAATGCACGTTCGAAAAAATGTAAGTTTTGTTGATGTCGCAAAGTGTATTGGAGTTGTAAAGTTTGAAACTTGAGTCGAAGACGCTTTTAGTAATTATCCATAAATTCACGTATAAAGTCAGGAGCTAGATAGGTCATACAACAAAACTCCCACTCCCAGCAAAATTTTGCACTTCTAAAACATCTAACGTAATGTAATGTAGTCAACTTTATTATGCAATAATGATTGCATAGTTTGTGGTAATTAATAACAATTAAAAGGTGATTGTTATTTGCAACATTTTCTTACAAACAAGCAAGCCAATGAAAACACAATTACGAATTTATTTGCATTATAAGATTGTTTACGTCCAACCAAACATTACCTAAGAGTATTAGAAAAACCACAATCTAACTATATGATCTAAACTCCTATAAAAACCTAAAACTCTAAATGCATATTCTAGCCAAAAATAAAAATGTACCCACAATTGACAATTTTAATAAAATTGTAAGAGCACTCCTACTATCGATAAAGACCATAACTAACCCGAGCATCAACATGCAATGGCACCATTAGCCGTCGACAATGAACTAAAATAACGCTACTTTCACAATGCTAAATGCAGGTTACCTTCAAACAGCTAATTGAGCACAAATCTCATATAGCTGTTACTTATGTTTCAGTCTCACCCTTTCATTTATATGTCGATCCCATGTATAATGCCATTTATCAAGTTTACAATTTAATTTTCACAGTATTTAATTTTTCTCTCGATCCCCTATTATTGATCTTGATTATGTTTTTCTTAAGATCGATTAATAAGTAAAAAATTTATGTTCTCTTGACATCGATATAATTAGACAAAAAAGGTCTCATTTGTACCAGTTCTATTTTCGATTTAGATAAATGCCTTCCCTTCTCACTCTTGACTTAGTTAATGCCTTTAATCCGGCAAGTTCAAGATTTTTATATTTCTATTAGTCATTACATTGTAAATTCATTCGGTCCGGTCCGGTCCGGTCCGGTCTTCGATCTGGTCCGGGTTTAAACCGAATAATGAACACCCCTAGTCTTAAACGTCTTCAAAGAGAACTTTATCAACAATATGGGCATTGTTTACTGTTTGCCCTCGTACCTGAGTTCAATGTATTAGATCATCATACCAGGAATGTCATCTGAAACGATTGGCTAAATCTTCCCGAATCTTCTTAAAAATAAAGTTTAAGTGGACTCCGAAAGAAATCATTCTCTCTTCGGTGTTTATAAGGCCTTGATCATAAGTTAATCTGAACCAAACATAATCTCTAGTGGCTCTTGTGTGCAACCACTCAATGAAAGCATATGTTTGCTCCATCACTAGATGATGTTTGGATAAGATTAACTTATGATCGAGGACTTATCAACCCCGAAGGGAGAACGATTTCTTTTGGTGTCTAGTTAAATTTTATTTTTAAGAAGATTCAGGTAGAATTAGCCAACTGTTTCAACCAACATTCCTAGTACGGTGATATAATACATTGAAATCAGGTACGAGTGCAAACAATCAACAATGCCCATATTATTAATGAAGTTCTCTTTGAAGGCGTTCAGGACGATGTCCCTCACTTTGTGGATGGAGTCAAGCGTGACATTCAAGCCCTGTATGAAATGGCTTGTATGGTTCGACAACATTTCTTATTCATAATAATGTCAGTTTCTTCATGTTTGAGTATTTTCAAAAGCCCGAGTATCAAAATCTTGACAGCCTTACCAGCAAAATGCAGTTATTGAATAAAGTCTTTTACATTTGTCCCACCCTATTTTTTTCACCATGACAAAATTTTTTGCTTCATCCCCCTAGCCTGCGATCTTTATAGAAAGAACTCTACTAGTTTTTGTGACTTTATTCAACTAAATAGTATTGGTACTTGGGTTTTGCTAATCATCAATAATCATCGTCCTACTACACTAAATGTTCTTACGCATTATTTACGCTATGTTGTATGACAATCTGGAGGAACTCCTGTTTATGTTTACCCACATCATCATAATTATAAACAAACATCTTCCGTTGTTTCTTATATGAGGCATCAATTACACCACAGAGATGATGTTGCTACGGGAATGGTATTTCGTAGACAAGTAATGACGTAGATGCTGTATCATTTAAGCCAAGTTGGAGTTCTTCCACAACTCCATTATGAACTGATGATGCAACTTGGACAAGATGATAAAAGGATTATAGATTTATATGGCAAAAAACTCATAGATCTGCTCTGTGGAATACCTTGTAGGCTCAGGTATAGCGACAATGGTACCCTTAGTGGTTAATTCCTATAATGTAATAATATTCTTTAACTGAGTTCTAGGAACTTTTATTTTATTTTTAATTTCTATGTCTCTCATATTGTAGTTTCTTGCTCTGCTCTCTATTATCCAAATTCAATGTTTATATTGTTGTATATTTTGTTTTACCATATTAAATGCTCTATCTTGTGAGGGTTTCCTTTTGAATCGGTGTAATTTTATGACCTTGTCGAAATGTACGAGATCATCTCTTTTTCTGGAATCCACATTATGACCCGATAGGGCATGTAGACTCAAATGCAATGTGTTAATAGCGGAAATTTTACTTGTAGCATCTCTATTTTATACTACACTAATGATTCACATGCAATATACGTAGTTAATTTAGCTATGGAACATACATTTATCATATGGACAATGGCATTGAACCAAAAGGTGACATTATCATTTGTCAGATCCTCAACAACAAGTGGTCCAAAGAACTTTCAATTACAAATAGCACATGATTATTTTCTTGGAACAGGCAAAGCACCTTTTTCCTAGTTGAACACAAGCGATTTATGAGCATATTGAAGGCAGCTATGTAAATGTTGATTGGAACATATGGTAATACTCGATAAATATTACCTCACTAAGGGCCATACATGTTTTAGTGTAGAACATTATTGAAGAATAGTCTATCTTTGACAAATATTGCTATATGCACTAATGAGCAAAGCTCCCAGGTGTGTAGTTCTCCCATCCACCCAGAAGAACAGTATAATTTGCGGAGCAAAACACAAACACTGAACACTGCAAGCCAAAATCAAAGCACAGAACAATATAAACATAAACTGCCCCTTCAACTTAAAGGATACATAAGATTAATAGGAAGAAGTTGCTAAGTGTACAACGCAATTTGGAGTTGAACAATGACAAAAGGCCGCCACTCCTTCCCATAATAGATTTGAAGTTTCACAAGAGCAAAGTTGTCATCATACGAACTACATACGACTTGTCAAAATGAAGCATCGTCACGGACAAGATAAAAATATGGTACTTTCTACTATAACCAAGTCTAATAAGTTGGGCATTGGATTAAGTAGCCACTGACAAAAGTGATCTCCACAAAAAGATGGAATGCAAAAGTGGGAGAAAGTAATATTCCACTTGAATGCTTAGGGGTTATGACACATCTAGCAAAGCATTCCGAACTTCATTACAAGCTCATGCATCCTGCAATGTTCCAGCAAATCATAGGCACCAGTAGTCGGGTAAGAAAAGATATGAAATTTTGATTATATGCCACAACCAGCTCATTCACCCGAAAAGCTCCTGCCTGAGTTTTTTCCACTTTGGGGGAGGTGTTAAAGTTGGCGCAAACATTTTCTTGACTTAAACACCTCGCCTCAAGTAGGGAACAATTATTTTTCACTATTCACATATAAAGGGAAATATCATAACCGAACAAAAAGAAATATTCTCCCCCTTTTATAATTCCAAAAGAAGGGGAAAAGTATTGAGTCACATAACAAAGATTGCTATGATCTCATTGCAGAAAATTTCAACATCATAGGTCATAAGCATCTTCGTCATGCTTAAGCAGCTTCTTTGGGAAATGATGTTGGAGAGAAAAAGAGACAGCAGAGCAACCTGGTGTACGATAGCAGCGTAGCCAATGTGCAGCTAATTGGATTTTGGGGACCATAAGCATGCCAGGCAGTGGCCTGTATCCAGCAACATGTGCTATCACACTTGGTGCCAAATGGAGGTAGTATTGAGCACAATGCTATGAGGAGGAGCAAGGAGGGAGTAGACAAACTCCCATTCGCCATTTAAACTGGGCACGTACGATCTATTAATAGTAGCAAACAAATCAGAGTTGCTTTAGGTCTGACATCTCCGAGTATCAAACAATGTGACCAGTGATTTGATTGAATAAGAACCAACGTGAAATAAATTCTCTGAAATGTAAGCATGCTCTGATAGTTACTGGTAGGAGAAAGAACCAGCTTTCAAGGAAATGCAGAACCACGTGAACAATTTTTGAGTAACGTTAATGTTTCATCCATTCACTTGCATGCCTATGGGATATTGTATTTCCAATTTTCCAACTGCTGAATATGGTTCTAAATTTGGGTCCATTTTTATTTAATATTGTAAGACTTTTATCTTGAAGAAATGGTCAGTGGATCTTATATTTAAGGAAATGCTGAAGACAATCCGTCTTTGGGTGCATTTGTTTAATCTTCCCCTCAATTGGTGGCCACCTGATTCCTTAAGTCCCATAAGGAGTGCCACTGGAACACCAATTTATGCTGATCAGTACATGGCTAACCATGACAGGATTTCTTTTGCACACATTCTTGGTAATGTGGCCACATGTAAGAGGCGGAGATTGAATTAGGGGGTAGCTAAATCTACAAACAAAAAGCTGATTTGAATGGAGACCACAGTTCTGCAGTAAGTGTGGGAATTTTTAAAATGCTAATGAGAAGTTTAGTTTCAAACTTGATACCAATGTAAGGGAGACAAGGCGACAAGGAGAGCATGGAGGCCTATACAACAGCAGGAAGGAAATCAAGAGATAACACTTGTCTAGTAGAGATGCAAGAAATTCCAGTTCAGCCAACATGATGAGGTAGAGAATGGTCAAGATAATGAGTATGGGGTATAGATCACTGTTAGCAGGAGCAGAAGCAGAAGCAGGAGACCTTTCTTACTTGAAGAGATAACCTGTGCCAGCTCAGTTTTGGAGAAGAATGCATTCCGAATCCTGAGTGCTTCCATAGGGAATATTGGTGAAAATGGTGGCACAAATAATAGATCCTGCAATGGGATTGGGTAGATGGGTGTGGGGGTTCTTAAACCACTTGAAACTCATGTTTTGGAATGTAAAACACCTCAACAAGGGACTAAACAGCAGCGAGGAAACTCCTTTTGCTTCAAAAGTGTCCCTAGCAAGGCTTATTGAGACTATGATCAAATATGACTCGGTCAGCAGAGTTCAAGTAGTGGATCTTCTTATTAGGAGTTGATCCATAACTGTGATTTGTGATTGTAATTCTAGTAGTAGATTTTGTCTAATTGGACCCTAATATTTACAACATCAATCCTCTTTTTATCAATAAGCAGATTCGTGTGCATATGAACATTTGAGAAGTTCTTATCATCTGTGGTGTATGGGTCTAATAATAGCCAGAAGAGAGAATAATGCTGGGGAAGAATGCAAAGCTGGACCTGTTACAAAGCTAGACAATGCTATTCTCTGCCCTTAAGAGAGATGGTAACTGAGTTTTATACGGGTTGCTCCTGCTGGGTACCAGTTTCTGAAATTCTTCCGCTTAATCCTAGGATTACAAGAGGGAGTACGAAGCTTACTTTACAGCAACAGTAACAGCTTTGCAGTCATGTTTCTGATGTGGCAATTACAAGGCACTGTGAGTGAGAGATGATGACATGCCCCCTAAAGTTGATGGTTATATTTGAAAGGGCTCAGGAACTTATTGGGAATGATGTATGCCAAGCAATTAAGGATCTTTTCATAAGATGAAGATGCTTAAAGGCATAAGTAACAGAGTGTGTAACGTTGGTTCTCAAGGTGAGAAATCCTTCAAGCTCGGTACTTCAGGCAGGCATACTGCGCTGCATTCTAAAGGACTATTTTGAAAATATTGGCTATTAGAATGAGAAATGTTGAGAATAAAAAGAAAGATCGTTGAAGTCAGTCTGCATTTCTACTAGGAAGCTACATGTTTGACAACACTATTCTGGCTCATGAATTGGCGAAATATTACACTAGAAAGAATATATCTCTAAGCTGTATGGTAAGGCTGGACGTAAAAAGGCAAACAAATTAGCGTAAGGATGTTTTCTGAGCCAGATTTTATTGGAGTTGGGCTTCCCTGAAAAGTGAAAACATTGTGAATTGGAACCTTCAATGCATTACCACTCACCTATATCACATCAGCTTCAATGGATCACTCTTGCCACCATTTCCAGCCAGAAAAGTCTTATGTAGAGAGACAATTTCTCCATATTTACCATATTTACTTTGATCATGGCATACTTGGGGAGAAGATCAGCACATTATCTGAAGTTCCTGATTTCAACTTTCATCTTCGAGGTGAGAAACTCAAGATGACTCATCGAGCCTTTGCTGATGATCTATTACTTTTTGCTTGGTGATGTTTGATATAACTGAGATTTTTCATGGAGGGTTCTCAGCATTATCTGAAGTTTCTGGACTTTCTGGGAGGGCATTTCTAATGTAGTAAAGTCTCAAATTCAGTATACACTGAGCATGCAAAACCAACAGCTACCTCTGAGATATTTGGTCATACCATTGACTACTAGGAACCTCTATCTTAACCAACGGGTGCAGTTGATTGATAAAATCACAGCAAGGATGAAAATGTGTACTCCTCATTTCCTGTTCCCTCGTCAAATTGATGTGTTTTCAATGCAAACTAACTGGTCATAGTTCTTTGCATTAGCCAAGGGTGTAATTAAACATGTTGATACGTTGTGCAAGCTTTTTTGTAGGGTGGTAGATCTCTGCGAGCAGTATGTCTCCTATTGCCAGCGATGCAGTACGCAAACCTAAAGCCTGTGGTGAAATTAGTGTTTTCAATGTTGAATTCCGGAATCTAGCAGCTACTGCTAAGCGCCTTTGGGCCTAGTGCTTCAAAGAAGAGAAACTACGGGTCAAGTGGATTACACTTGACTACATCACAGACAAACTCCTTGCTTTTTTTTAGTTTTCGGTCTAATTTGAAATGGAAGAATTCCAAAGATATATAGAACTAGATAGGTCTTGGCAACACAACTTTTTCTATCCACTTATCTTTCAAGAATATATTTATGGATTTGCATATGATCGTGGTTTAAAATAAATCCATTTTGTTGGAAAATGCAGGCGACAAGAAATACAGTTTACTGATTGTAAAACGTTTAATTAACCGAATGTATCAACAGATTCATTTGATTCTTTCTGCTAATCATTCTAACCAAAATGACTTTTTTGGGCAAAAGCACAAGAAGAATTTGTATTATCAAATAATATCAGAAGGATTTGCAGTCATTATGGAAATTCCACTTTAGGAGCTTGATACTCCCAAACACACTAATTGTATGGTTAAGAAAGAGTTTGATTGTAGAGGAAAATCACAGGGTTGCATACTTGACTCTATGTGAGAGTACAGAATTCAGAGGGTATATGAACAGATGAACACTGGTGCAAGATGAGTGAAAGTAAACAGCAGAGAAAGCATGTGCCCTGACTTTTGCGAAAATTATACCTGAATTTAAGCATGTGAAAAAGGACATATAATGGTCTCCTCTTTCGTTTGCCAAGATACGATTTTGTTTGAGGCTTGCATCATACTTGACAATGCCTAACATGAGAGACTACAAATTATGGTAACTCAAAGGAGGAATCCCAGTATTTTATTCTTTGGCTGTAGATTTGCTAAAGATTTTCGGGAAGGAATCTGATGTCAGCTGAATACTAACACCACTAGGAGAAACATACATAAATGGATCATCAAGACATCAACAGAAGACTTGGCAGAATCCAAAACTATATTGTCAAGGAAGTACTGGCTGCAAGTGTATATGTTGTTCGGAAAGCCAGGAACAGAAGAGTTGTCAGGGATAAAGGTCACCAACCAGGGCAGCTTGTTGGACAAATTATACGGTCTATTCATTATAGAGGTACTCACCAAAAAAGTTTGGAAGGTGTTAGGGGGTACTGTGTACCTTAAATCCTTAATAGATACGTGTAATTTCCAGTGTTTTGTGAACTGAGGAATGGTGGGGAACAGGGTAGCCTGATGAGATATTGTTGTATAGGATGGAGTTGTGTCTTATACTTTGTGCTGAAAGCCTGATTTGGAAGTAAAACAATTTTGTCAGGAAAAAAGGGCAACCATAATTTACAGATATCTAACCAAAACAAAGAGAACCTCTAAGTCACAAAACAATTAATGTTTGTAAAATAAGGCCCAAAATTTACAGATTAAAATGTATTTCTTCTTTTCCATTACAAATTTTCTCAATTTATAGGATTCAAAGTTGAGATCTTATTAATAGAAAATAATTGACAAATTATTTAACTAATATATGTTTGTATATTAAATTATGTCCTTCTTATAAGTAGGTTAAAATGTGGATTTATCCGTTATTTTTTTAAAATGACATCTTGTTATGTTAGGAACGTCATTTGTGAAAAATCATACATCCAAAATCATAAGGGGCCCAAATTGCAATGGGAAAAGAACATCGTGGCTCAATCTCGAAGGCATACTTGATATTGCTGTTAAGCACCGACTTCCTAACCTCTCTCTTCCGACGCTGCCCCCCTTTCACCTTTGTTGCTGTTGCTACTCCCCTTTCTCTTTTTCTCTCTCTCTGTCTGTTTCTCCGCAACCATCGTCACTTCAGTCGGTTCAGTCTCAAGGTATTTCTTTTTCTACCTTCCCACCCTTTCCGAACCCCCCCCCCCCCAAAGGAAAATTGTGGGTCTTTTTGTGTGCATTTCTGTGTGTGTTGGGTGGGGGTGGGGGTAGGGTGTTGAATAGCATGTGCCCAAAAGGTTTAATGGGCGATTAGTAGTTTCTGAGTTGCTTCATTCTTCGTTGATTCAGAATTTAGGTGGTTTTCTCCGTTCCCTTTGATCTGCAGATCTCAATATGCCTATTTTCTTCATTTGTAGAAACCCAATCTCTTTTTAATTTTCTTTTCTGATTGTGGTTAGCAACATAACCCTCATCTGTTTAATAGCTTAGATTCAGACTTGGGCAATTGGGCGTAAATGAATGGGCCTTAAAAAGGGGTAGAAATCCGTTTAAGTCCTAAACTGGACTGTGTCCTAAACGGGCTACCAATAAAAGCAGTATAGCGGGTCTGGACCGGGTTGGGAAGTGGGCCTAAGTCGTTGCCTCTTACTCACTGACACACCATCTCTATCCTAGCCCTAATCAAGCCCTCCCCTGCCTGTCACTCTGTCTTTCTCTCTCTCTACAATCGAAATCAGCATTGCAAAAGCGGATTCTAGTAATTGATTGGTATTCGTATGGCGAAATCAAAGTGGAATTCTTATAATCTGCTCACTCTCATTCTCTTCTCGCAGTAATTCTAGTCTTCCATATGGTCTTGTTGACGGTGAAGCGCTCAATTGAAGAATTGTTCTTCTATCTTCAATTTTTTGAGGTAAACCACGGGACTTTTAAGGGATTTCTCCATTATTGGTTGAATTTAGATGTGGGTTGGGAGGAAAAGCTCATTTTTGATTTTTAGATATGGACTTGAGTCGATTATTTTGGTTCAGATCTGGTACAGTGTTGAGACCTCAGTCTGGTAGAAAAGTTCATCAGAACTTCAAAATATCTTTTGTTGGTGCTTTATTCTTTATTTTAGATCAAGTAATACTGAAAGGAAGCTCAGTTTCTGGGTAGAATGTTGAATGTTGAATGCCGTGTCCATCTGATAGAATTTTGTTTCTAGGTAACTTGATATTTGTATGAAATTTAAACCCTGCAATTGAGCCGGAAATGGCCAATTTTTGATTCCGGGGTCTCTTCTTATCTCTCCTTTCCAGGTTTAATTTTACTCATCTGTTGATCGATTTGATTTACAGGGATGAAGTAATTTGTATTTCGGAGCTATTATTCTTCAATTTTACTATTGATTTCGTAGTACTTGTGATTACTGCAAGTTAGGGTTCAATTCAAGTGGTCTTATTGCTGTTCTTTGAGCTTGCAATTTTTATTTTTTTTTGGTTACTCCATTGTCACTTTGGCATAAATAATACTGATGTTTTCCCTAAAGAAGCCCTTTTTTAGCTCCAAATAAATGGCTTCTCATACCCAGAGGTTTTCGAGTCAAGCTATTGAGGTCTTTCTAGTATAATTTTTAATTAAAAAAATGGACTGTAGGACTTGGTAAAAACATGTTCTAGTAAGCGGTGAATTAGTTTATCACTTGGTGGAATTTGAACTTCTTATAATTTGGATTAGCTTGGTTGTATATTTTCTAACTTTGAATTTGGACTAATTTTGTTTGGTTGGAAAGTTACCATGATATTAGTTAAAAAATGAACTCATCAAAAACACCCATTAAGTGTTAATGGGCGGGCCATGGTCATTTGGCCCATAACCCAGCCCAGCCCATTAACAAATGTGCTGAGCCCGGTCCAACCCGTTTAGTTAATGCATCGGCCTGGTCCGACCCAACCTAGTCCATTGCCCACCCCTACTTAGATTTGATTATGCGAAATTCAAGTTATGAAAATTCCAAATATAAAACCTCTAGTTAATTTGATTCGTTGTCAGCTACACGCTGAAACTTAAACTGATCTATATGAACTTTTTGGTCAGGCTAACCAGGCCTCATGGTTTGATAACCTTGATTCTGGAGTATCTAGAATTGCAAGTTTGCTCAAGTTGCTATTGGTTGTGATTGTTAGTATGTTGTGATTTTAATAAGCTATAATCAATCCCTGAATCCCATTTAACTTGTGATTATGTCTCATGGTATCTCAATTTGTTGTGGCCCTAGAAATAGTTGTCTTCATTATTACTATAGCAATAACATTGACTTGAGGGCCTTGTGTATTTTGGTTCCCACTTCCCACTTGCTTTTATTTGGAGATGAATGTAAACCCTTTGGAAAATCCAATTTTGGATGTCGTATATGGTGCAAACCCGTAGGAACTTCTGTTATTATTAACAAACTACTGAGCAACGAGGGTTGGTTGCTCAACTTTATTCTCTCTATTCTTTATCAACTAAGAAAATACTGGGTTCTTGATTCATATGCTACATTTCATGTGACTTTCTGCTTTGTTGGCTTTTGTGGTACATATCAATTCTTTGGTGTAGTAGAAATGTCTTAGCCATTTTGAGTTCCTCTATATCATACGTGAAGAACATTATGGTTGTTTGAATCATATTAGTGAACATGTTGTTCCTTTGCTCCATGGAGTTTGGTTGTGATATGACAAATCAAGGTCTTCATTCATCATATAGCTGGCAATTACATGCACTT
>NCQV01070809.1:7931-19288 GCA_002740545.1 Lophocereus schottii
ATGCATTTTGCATTTCATTTTTTCATTATTTAAAATGATGTAAATAGACTATCCGTGAAACCTAGCTATAAGATCACTCAGTAACAGACCCAACACTCAACACAGTGAAGCTATGGGTGTTGCAAGCGTGATTTTTAAGCTAAGGTCACATGTTGATCTGTCATATAACAATGAGTTAAAGATGACTAGAACAGTGACGGCACTATCATATAATGAACTCAATTCGGTTCCATGGATAAGGTGCTACAAAAGTGATTTCCAGCACAAATACTTTCAACATCAGGCTTACTATGCTAAACACCACATATAAGACGATGTTTTAGATTCCAGAAAAGACGAGGGGAGTTGATAAGTTTGGAGACAATGCAGGTAATCCCAAAATACTTGCATCTCTAACAAGCTACAACCTTCGTGCTTTATGGACAACTTACAAGCTTCGCTGAAGAGTCCAAAGGGTGAATTAATGCCAAATGGGAATGAAAGCAAATGGTATATCACAACCTACAACCTTCACGCTTTATGGATCATTTAGCCGTCCTTTTTGGTCGCTTCATTCTTGCAATCTGTCTCTACCTAATTACACCTTTTTCTGTTGTACTGTCGTACTAAAACATTCCCTTTCAGGCTTTCACTTTGTTTGGAGAAAAAAAAAGTCCCCCTTCATTAATTGCCGCCTTATTGATAGTAATGAAATGCTTGATTTTTATCAAATATGTAAATGTGTAAAACTTATTCATAGAAAACACAGGAACTATTTACCTTTTAGGGAGGGGGGGAAGCCTTATGATGTTGTTCTATAATTCAATAATGCAAATAGGACAGCAATTTAACTCGTATAATTAGGTGACGAACATGTCTCACCATAGTTTCAATGCGTATAATTCTGCAACAGGTTTGTAATGAGTTTGTAGCTTTCTGATAGTAATTCTGACGGATTTGAGTTAGAGTGATTAGAATGGTCCACTACTCTGTTAGGTTTTCCATAGCAGTGATCCAAAGTGTCTTGTTTTTCTTCTCATGTCTATTATTCCAATTTCAACACATTTAAGTGAACAACCTTAGTCAAAGTTGAAGCTACTGTATAACTTGTAGAAATCTTGAAGGCCAATAAAGCTGAACAACATTCACTAGGGAGGAAGAAAGTCAATCAAAGAGACAATTTGAAGAAATCTGCAAGTCTAGCCTGTCCATGTGAAAATTGCCTAGAAAAATATGCAAATACATCAACCTAAAAGTGCAGCTCCCTAGTTATAGCATGTTTTTGTAATCAAATTTAGCCTTTATCACACTGGAAGACACTGAACTCATTGCAAATCAACTAAATTCTTCATCGGGAACAACTAGAAGGGTTCCATTCAACCATAGAATAAAACCAACTGACAATAAATATGTATCACAGTATGGTAATCCAATTCCCTTTTGCACAACAGGTTAGTTCAACACTAACTCATTGTAATCAACTCATTGCACTGAAAATGAATATGATAGACACTGCAGTGAGATAAAAACTAAATACATTCCTATAGAGTAGACCATACCTGATCAAATCTGGACACAGAGTTGGAGGAATCGATTCTGAGGGAGATATGCTTTGAACGGATTAATTATAGGCCTCGAATACCAACTTTTTATTTATCTACATCGTTTGAGTTAATTTTGAGAAGCAATTGCTATTGTTTCAAGACTGTCATCCGAGAACCAAAATATTTTAGGATTTGTTGAAATTAATTGATGAATTTAAATGACAGAGGCACATAATTCAGCAATTTAAAAAGGTTATCATATCGAATTTTCAATCAATCATGTAGCACTTAACTTGAGAGATATGAATCCTTAGAGTTGTTTACCCAATTGAGATGAATCCAGATGAAGAAACCGCTAGATTTTTGTGGACAGTGAATCACAAACTTCTGCAATTTGATTAGGGCACCAAATAACTGAGAATTCAACATGATGGAATTGTAAAGATGAAAACGGAAGAGATTTTTAGGGGATTTGCTTACCTCGCTATTCTGATGAATGAATCACACAACATGCAGATTCTTTAAATCGATGCCCATATTCTTTTTCGATTTTCATGCCTCTTCAATTGAACATCGCTATTCGATCGAATTCAACAAGAATTGATCAATATCACCACAAGAAATCAAGAAGAAAACGCACAGAGCTACCTAGGGTTCCTACACGCAGATGAACGATGAGGAAGCACGGCAATGTCTTGTTTTTTGGGGGGATGCCGGGAAAATCAAAACAATTTTTATTTTTACCTAAAAGTGTGGTGCTCAAATTGGCATATTAAAGATCGAAGTGTTTTAATTTTTGATTGTATTGTTTTATTCTTTTTAGCTACATATTAATAAGTTTATACTTAATTAAATCAATGTCCAGATATTTTTAATATTTATAAAAAATCCAAAATTTCCAAGCTAATCAATTAATAAGTTCATGTGTGTGTGTGTGTGTGTGTGTGTGTGTGTGTGAGAAAAAGTTTTAATTCCCTATAATTGATAAGTATAGGAAAATATTTATGACTTCCCCACAGTGTAGAGTCGAGAAAACAATCAAATTTAACATTTTTTTCCTCTCCACACTTCATTAAGTGCAGCGGCTCAAATGCGGGAGGATGCATTATTTTTTATAGTGATTCGATGCATATACACAAAAAGATGAATTCCTTTTAAGTCATCAAGAGTATATCCTATGCCCTTATGATGCTCTCTAAGTACTCTATGCAAAGAGTCTACTTGAGATGCATTCAAACTGGCATTCACAATTACAGGATATGTAGAGTTGAGTCCAAGAAATTCATAGCTATGGGGAAGGGAGAGGTTTTAGTTCTACCTCGGGAGCTTGCGCCTAATCAAACGAGGGCTTATTTTTAACCTTTAATGGTTCCACCTTAGCAAGGGAAGGTAAAATTGCTGGAGAGGCTTCCAAAAGTTAAGCACACATGACTACTTCGGGATTTTCATCCTTAGTAGTGCTATCATTTGAGATCATGTGCTCAAGAGGATCATTAGAATCAAGGTTAGACATGGTTTCCCGCATCAAACCATCAACCACATCAATCTTATTGCACTCATCAGAAATAGAAGGGAATTTAGAACACTTAAACAAGTTAAACTCCATATGGTCATCCCCCACATCAAAAGATAGTTTACCATTTTTCACATCAATACGGCACCCAGTAATTGGCAAGAATGGCCTCCTAAGAATGATCGGAGTACATGTATCCTCTTCCATTTCTAAAATCACAAAGTCTACTGGTACATACAAATCTCTTACTTTTATTGGAACATCCTCTAAAACACCCACAGGGTATTTCACAGAACGGTCCATCAATTGTAAGGAGATAGTGGTCGGCCTCATCTTTTGTAGTTCCAATTTCTCACACATAGAAAGGGGCATCAAGCTCACACTTGACCCTAAATCACACAAAGCGTAGTTTATAAACACATTTTCTATTAGACTATGAATTAAAAAACTATCAAGATCCTTAAGCGTTAGCTGGAAGCTTGTTTTAAATCCCTGCACTGCACTCTTTAGTCAAAGCTACAGTCTCATGCTCTTTTAGCTTTCTTTTGTTGGACAAACTTTCTTTCAAAAATTTAGCATATGAAGGCATTTGGGATAAGGCATCAATAAATGGGATGTTTATGTAGAGTTTCTTAAGGACCTCTAAAAACTTCCTAAATTGCAAATCAAGTTTTGCTTTAGCCATCCTTTAAGGGAATGGTAAAGGTGGAGTGTTGGATTTTAGGGAAGTGATCTTAGAGTCCTTAGGAACCTCATCAAGCTTATGCTCAATATCATCAATCACATCATCAGAGCTAGCTTGTTGGGCAATTTGGGTTTCCAACATCTTATAGTGAGTTGTGAGCACATCAACTTTAAAGACTAATTGCTTTATACAATCATCTTGCTTTTGTTGCGCTAAAAGCATACTATCCATCATGGCCTATAAGTTGGACTTTTAGGGAGCTTGTGGAGCGCAAGGCAGTCTTTGAAAACTAGGGGTGGCCCAGCATTTACCTAGGGCATATCTGGAGGGTTCAGATTAGGCCTATATGAGAAATTCAAATGGTTCCTCCAACCCCGATTGTAAGTACTTGAGTAGGGTCATTTGTCAATCTCCGATTGATGTTTTAGACATAATTGACTTCACTAGAGTCTTGAAAAAAAGGATTCCCAACTTGACAATTCAAAGTCACATGTTCAATAGAACTACAAATTTCACATGGAAGAGGGCCATTAGAATTCATAGCATTCACATTCATATGGTCCAACCTTTGAGTCATAGCATCAACTTTAGCAGAAAGTAAAATAAGTGCATCAACTTCAACCCACTTGGGTTGGCCTCATTTGGTGGACCATTGGAAATCATTTAGTGCCATCTCCTCTATCAAATTGATGGCTCCATCCTCCGTCTTGTTCATCATAGTGCCTCCCGCTACCGCATCTACAGTGGACCATACCGCTTAAGTAAGTCCATTATAAGAGGTTTGGATGATCATCCACCTTTGGATTCCATGATGAGGGCATAACCTTAGCAAGTCCTTGAATCGCTCCCAAGCTTCATAAAGCGATTCGTCTTCCCTTTGAGTGAAGGTAGTGATTTGGTTCCTTAGACTTGCCGTCTTTGATGGTCGGAAGAATTTGCCATGAAAGGCTTTAGTTAGCTCGTCCCAAGTGGTGATAGAATCTAGTGGCAATGAATGTAGTCAAGCACGCGCCTTGTCCTTCAGAGAAAATGGGAATCGGTGAAGATGAAATGCATATGTGGAGACCTTATTTAAGGTCAATGTATCACACACTTCCAAAAAATATTGAAAGGTGAAGATTAGGGTCCTCCATTGGTGATCCTCAAAACGGAATTTGTTGAACCATTGAAACTAGTGTCGGCCGTAATTCAAAGTTGTTCACCTCTAACATGGGTCTAGCTATGCTAAAGGTGACACCTTGGACACCAGGAGTGATGAAATCTTAGAGGGTCCTTCTTTCAGGTTCCTTTCTTGATGGTTCCATCTTTGGCGAAGTTTCTCAAGCCTTACGCTTTTATCTTTCTACCCTTTGCTTCTTTCTCTTTTGATCAAAAGTCCTCTCAATTTCAGGATCAGGTTCGTAAGCGAATGCACTTCGCATAAAAAGGAGAATCTTCCTGTAAGCTAAATAACCAATACTACCAAAGCAATCAAAAGTGGAAGAAAGAAAAAAATGAAAGAAAAATACTTAGTCACTCTCACAAGATTGAGTCAATATTTAGCAATTTCGTCCCCGACAACAGCGCCAAAAACTTGACACTACCGAAAGTGTATGAGTGCTGTAGTTAAAAAAAAAAAGTATCGTCCACAGAGAACAAAAGCAAAATTACCAAGTTCTTTATCAGAAAATGCTAAGCAATTACTAAATTAAGGATTTTAATTTGGCAATTCAACAATTTCTAAATTCAATTAAGGGAAAAAAATGTCTAAAGATTTATTCAATTAAGAAAGGTGTTGGATCATGCAACTTAACATGTGCATTTCTCTAAATTGGATAATTTCGAGGAATTGTATTCAGAATTGAGTCTATTCTTTCGAAATCAATCAAATTGCCTAAACTAAACCACAGTCGTTCTTTCAGACTAATTTATCTCAGTCTAGGTTCAGTATTTTTGATTACTCATTCATTCCTCCCAACATATAAATTTCTCTTTTAAGTCATTGCTATATTGGGTCCTATCAAGCGATCTAACAATTGAATTTCACCTTCAAACTACTCACTCATGATTAAAAATTTAACAACTAACCAAACGATTCAGTGGAATTTGAGAAGGGAAAGCTTGGCAATGACAGTCTCTAACAAAGTCTTCAAACCGCCAACAAAATCAAGTTCCATGCTCAAGATTCTCACTTGCACAAAAATCAAACTAAAATTCTACTGTAAAAGATAAAATTTTGGAAAGGGAATCACTATGTATCATGAGGGGTTCTTCTCTACTACTGCTGAGGGACACCCTGTGACGCAAAAATCTGAGTTCTCTCAGCCGCACAGCCGAAGGGAGATGAAGAGATGACAGTTACACAAGCATCATCGTTCGTGGCATCCACCACGGTTGGACTGTGGTCTTGGCTGGAATCGAATTTTCCTGCTCTTCTCTTGCTCCACAGGTATAAGGCTTGGGGTATCTCCATAGTAGGTCAATAAGTACTCAAAATGGGGGTCAAATGCTAGGCCAAAGGATCCAAAATCCTGTGAATGTCATCAAACAACCATACCTAATCATAAAACGAGAACACGAGTATAAATTATAGCATAAAGCACACAATTCTGCTACAAATGCAGCAAAATGACCTTAAAATGATATACACATGTAGCACTTATCACTTGGCTGATTAAATTAGACATAGTCAAGCCGCAAAATCTCAGCAAACACCTTAGCATGGGGCTCAGAAGCTTGGCTATAAGAGAGCATGAGGATGAATATAGCAAGGAAAGTTAGTTCTCTCTTTAATAAACCAAGCACCATGGAGTAATCAAAAGAGAACTCAAAGAAAGTATTTCACATGATTTTTCTGGGTGCATCAACTAGGTAT
Organism: Lophocereus schottii; assembly: GCA_002740545.1. Classification (NCBI taxonomy): domain Eukaryota; kingdom Viridiplantae; phylum Streptophyta; class Magnoliopsida; order Caryophyllales; family Cactaceae; genus Lophocereus; species Lophocereus schottii. The sequence continues at coordinate 14,507 of NCQV01070809.1, forward strand.
ATGAAATATGGGTCAAGGGAGGCATTATACCCACTAAAGTAGCCTACGGACTTGAAATTATCAACATTCCCACCAAGAATATTGAACATGTTATCCTCATAGCCAAAATCGACATTAGCATCACAAATCATAGGATTATCAATGGGCACATAGATGTAATACTCAAGTGAAGGAGAGGGTTGTAAATACATAGGTACAATATGGGAATAATCAAGCGGACTCGGGAGAACAATATTATCAAAACCAAGGCTAGGAGACTCCTTATGCATAAACACATCACTGGAGCTCTCCAAAGGAGTCTCAGCTAGTTCCTACATCTTATCAAAAATATTTTTCGACTCAAAATAGCCATCAGCAATTAGTCTATGGTACATACCTATATACCATAGAAATATACACACCTAAACATAAGCGGATCTTATTAAATTGGCCCCGCAGGGCAAACATATACAGTAGTCTGCATAATACGAATTTAGGCCAAGTTGTCTCCTTGAATTTGGGCGGCCCACAATACAAACATATACAGCAAGAAACATACAATCAGCAAAATCAGACACTGCATATTCAACTTTTGATTAAGAAAATTTTGAGCAAGAAAATTAGTAACACAAATCAGCAACATACATGATCCATCCTGAGAATTAGCAATACAAATTAGCAAAATCAATGAATTTTGTGGAACAAATGGTAGCTAAAGCAGAGGAATTGCTTATTGAAGAGTTATAGATGCTAGGAGTCTAGGGTAGAGGCATGGTTGATAAAATTCCTCAAACAAACAATTATGTATCAATCTTCAATGCAAAGTATAGCTACCTAGTGCAAATTTAAAAGGCAAACATTGTTGTGCATAAGGTGTTTGAGAAAATTCCCCAAAGGCAGGATTATAATAACAAAATCGTTACACATAAGCTGACAAAGAAGGTACACTGATTTAGGTGAAATGTTCACTGCAGTGTACAAAGGTTTCACAACATTTTTTGAAAGATACACCAACAAATAAGAACTGTTAACAGTCTGAAATTTTGTTATTCATAGAATAAGTATAAGTAAATGAACATAATAATTACTGACATTGTTCTTATATTGTAGGTCCCCAAAATCAAGTTCCCAACAAACAAGAATATGGTCCCCAAGCGATAGGTATGTATGATTTATACTTCCAAGAATATCGTGTTGTATACACCGTAACGCATGGTGAAAAAGAAGATAGTCATACAGTTTATATATAATTATAGTAACAATCATTTTGTCAGTGAATCTTTTGTTGATGGCAATCAATCTTTTGTTGGTCCAATGCATTGTTGCATCAAATTTTTTTTTCTGTTTCAGTTACTATCTATCCTCCCAATACATTGATAAATATAATAGTTTCTGACATTATTGACCACTTAAATTGCAGTTCCTCAGTATCAAGAACCTATCGGACAAGAATACGTTGAGAATGATAAACTTGAGTTGATTAGACAAAGTGTCAAATCTGAGCAAGAAGCATATGATTTATATAACACTTATGGTCTAAGAGTGGGGTTCAGCATTTGTAGGGATTTACAAAGGACTAAAGTTGATCGAAGTGGTATAACAACAAAGAGATATTGTTGTTCAAAGCATTGAAAATAAACCCACATCCAGGCATTACATTCTTGTTATGATGATTCATGCCAACAAACGCCGTATAAATCATGTTGTACTTGTTCCTCCTGTAAGTGGTATCAAATATAATCACTTCTCGAAAGAGATCATAGTCATATTTTATTATGCTAACTCTCTAGAAAATGCTAGTTAGACTTGGTCCTTCATCAAACTCAAAAGCAAAGTAAAAGTTTTGATCTTCAACTTTCCTTTGATTCAACTTCCCCATTAAAGTGTTACTATCAGTGCCATCTAAATTCTTCCTTTTATCAGAGCCAAGAGCATTATATGCATCTCGTCAAGGGCTGGTGAACTGCCTACCTTCTTCTTTAACATTCTCATAGCATCAGACACTTTGATTCTACATGATTGCATAAGTTTCAGTAGTTCCAGTTGTTCTTCTGTGACTGTTGGTTGTGATTTCAAAAGATGTCGTTTGGTGAGATCACAAAAAGGATGGTTGTGCACCTTATCATGCCTCGTAACTATCCACACACCATTTCCATCTATTGAAAGTTAAATCATTGCTTCATAACCAACTTGAATTACTCTTTTGCTATATGACCTTCTATCAATAGGTTCTTCATTTTTTTAACGACATTTCTCTTCGTACCTTGCTTTGAACAACAATATCTCTTTGTTGTTATACCACTTCGATCAACTTTAGTCCTTTGTAAATCCCTACAAATGCTGAACGCCACTCTTAGACCATAAGTGTTATATAAATCATATGCTTCTTGCTCAGACTCAAGTTCATCATTCTCAACATATTCTTGTCCGATAGGTTCTTGATACTGAGGAACTGCAATTTAAGTGGTCAATAATGTCAGAAACTATTATATTTATCAATGTATTTGGAGGATAGATAGTAACTGAAATAGGAAAAAAAATTTGATGCAGCAATGCATTGGGCCAACAAAAGATTTGTTGCCATCAACAAAAGAATCACTGACAAAATGATTGTTACTATAATTATATATAAACTCTATAACTATCTTCTTTTTCACCATGCGTTACAGTGTATACAACACGATATTTTCTAGAGAGATAGGATAATAAAAGATGATTATGATCTCTTTCGAGAAGTGATTATATTTGATACCACTTACAGGAGCAACAAGTACAACATGATTTATACGCCGTTTGTTGGCATGAATCATCATAACAAGAATGTAATGCCTGAATGTGGGTTTATTTTCAATGGAAGAATAGAATCATTCATATAGCTTTTTTGGAATTTCTTAGCCACAATAGGTGGGAAGCATCCAAGGACTACCATGACAGACCAAGCAGCTTCAATTGCAGCTGCTATCAAAACAGTGTTTCCACAAGCACGGCATAGATTGTGTATATGGCATATTATTGAGAACTCAAAAACTCATATCAGAATGTTTAGAAGCCAACATCGATTTGTTGACAAATTCAACAAGATTCTCATGCATTATGGTACTGAAGTGGAGTTCAATCATCATTAGACCAGGTCAATGCCTTTAGAATTTAACTTTGCCTTCATAATGAAGAAAAATATGCTCTGCAGTGAATGAAAGATTCAGTGCAAAATAACAAAGATTCACTGCAATAAGAAAAAGGTTCACTATAACCATTTTTTCCCTTTTATTTCCCTAGGTTAATTGCAGAGTACAATTGTGGTGAGAATGATTGGCTAAAAAAACATTACAAGAACGGGGAGCATTGGTGCCCTGCATTCAGTAAAGATTATTTTTCTGTGGGAATTTTGTCCTCACAAAGGGTTGAATCAACGAAATCGTTCAATCTCTTGGAGACTTCAAGCAACCACTAACTTATGAGAATTTTATGAGAGTTTCTTGATGTTGTTGCTAAATGGAGTAAAGAGAATGGAAACGACTGTGACTGTTAAGATGGAAGGCCAGAAACATGTTTTCCAAATGTAGGTATATTGAATCATGCAACAGAGGTATACACTAATGAGCTTTATCATATTTTTCAAGAAGAGCACAAAAAAGGAACAACTTGTGCCGAGGAGAAGGTTCAAGAGACCGATTCATGTGTGCTATATAAAGTGTAGCGGGACAATGCCGATGAGTTTTGTTATCTTGTCACCATCAATTGGTTAACTCAAGAAGCTTCTTGTACATGCAAAAAATTTGAAGAGATGGGAATTTTGTGATTTCATATCCTAAGGATATTCAATATGTTTTGCGTTAAAAAAATTCCCGAGAAGTACATATTAGATAGATGGAATAAAAATATCAAGGGCTGTAGAGATGCTGATAATGCAAGATCTTTCGATCAGTATGCTCGCACATCTTCATTTGTTTGGCAGTTGCAAATGATGTGAAAATTCACTACACTCATCACCGCTTCAGCCACAAATGCAAGAACAAGAGCTTTATGTGAAGAATCATTTCTAAAGGCTAAAGGAAAGCTACTGAGATGGATATAGGCCCTATATACCATTCTGGATCAGAAGATGAAAATGTGAACTCAGGCAGAATAGTCCAAAATCCCTCTGGATTAAGAGAGAAAGGGCAAAAGAATAAGAGAAAAGTAAACATCGCAAAAAAGAAAAGCAATCAAGTGAAGGCAAGAAAGAAAAATGCTGCAAGGCAAGCAACAAATAGTTTTAGCCCCCTCAACATGAGCCCCATCATCTTCATAATGGAGGAATCACAGTACTTAACTTCTTAAAATTTAATTAAAGAAATAATGGAAAAGTTTCATTTTCACTTTAAAATTAAAGGAGTAACTTATGTGGTTTTTGAACCACTTCTTTCGAGAGGGGCGTCGGCTGGCCAGTCTTTACAACAAGCAGTGTACGGCCTCCAGAGAATCCCAGCATGTCCAACACTAATGTTGGAGCTACAACTACTGAGGTGATAAACTAGAAGATCACTCTATATTTTAGCAAATATAGTTAGAAAAATTTTATAATAAAAGGACAAAATATTTATTGATGTAGGTGGCATGTACCATGGCATCGATCGGAGATGGTGCACTTGGAAATGTTTGGTGACACTATGAATGTCAAGATTGATAGCATGAGGACACCATCATTTCTTTTTACACAATTTAATATTTTATGGATATTAAAGCTGATTGACTTGTCGATGTTAGAGCCGTTTTGGTGGTTGTAGATGCGCATGCTACTATTAATTCCTATTTAGTGATGGG